>JAYXIM010047073.1:0-10785 GCA_037575425.1 Anastrepha fraterculus | reverse complement strand
GCTTTTGAGAGCTCTTGTCCCTTGAGAGCGGACTCTAAGACGGAAAAACCTCATTGATAGTCAAATAATCTCTCTGAACTTAGAGCTTCATGCAGTCGCATTTTTAATAGAGCAAGAAGGAATAAGTTTTCCTTTTGCCTCTCGGCAAAATGCTTCGGCGCGCTTGCAAACAATACTCTGGACTATCATTTAGACAACTAACAGACATCTGATGGCCGTGCATCAGCTGCGCGAGCGGTCTGAAGTTGGTTACACTTCGAGTGCCGGACCCTGTAATTAAAATAAAAAATTTAATTAAACAAAAGCAGCTAGATTAATTTTTTACCACATTCACTTCTTCAGATGAAAATATGTGTTCCCACACAAATTATTCCATTTGTGTTTTGTTGTGTAAAGCAATAATCACTCAATATGCCTTGATCCTAAAAGTCCCCACATCTCTTTTCTATTGCTGCGATGTCCTGGTGGAATCTTTCGCTGTGTTCGTCACTGTCAGCTCCCCAATTTGGACTTTTCGAGCTTTTGGACTTTTCAGCTCCCAAACGACTGTAAATCGCATGCCTTTTTAAAGACATGAGCATTGGGATAAGAAAATCATAGACTTGAGACCTTGCCAATATTTCATACTTACCAATGGCATTATAGCTTTTCCATATATTTTGGATCCATTGGCAGGCGTGAATGCTCCTTTTACTTCCTGAAAAAATAACAACGACTTCCTGAGAAGTGTTCCATGCTTTTAATTCGGCGCCATTCATGTATTTTGTGAACTCTATGTCAATGAATAGTTTCTTGATCTGCGGACTGACATATATACTTATATAAATGGCGCTTGTACCTTTATTGGGTGCTTAGCCCAAATCCAAATGGCAGATACATTTTCATGAGTAGCTTTTCCAAGGCAAATTTAAATGCAATACACGAAATGATTTTGCAGTAGCAATAGTTTTTATGTTTTGTTTTTTTATTTACCTTACAAATTTCAAAAATTGCGAATGAATAGTCGTTTTGATATAAAGATCGAATGGAAGTCATTACCTACAAAGTAATATTCCAAGTAAATTGGAGGTGTAACAGTTGTACAAGAACTTGGTACCATTTTATAAATATAACTATTATAAATAAGTAGATAATAACTGAAAATAGTTCAAGTGATGCTGATTCCCGTCAAAACAAGAAATTTATTAATCGTATGTTCTCTAATTTTTATGAGCGTCGAAAACAAATATTCAAAATGACTAATAAAACAGCTACGCATGAGAGCCGTTGCGTAATAGTTATAATGGCGCCAATTAATTGGACTTAGTTTTTATATCAAATTAACTTGAGCTCTCTACGTATAATTACAGCAACTATTTTCCCGTTAATTGCAATTACTAACCGCACAAAAAATTGTCCATAAAAAATGTTTGATGCATGTACATTTATACGTCAGTATGTACGTATGTGTACTTACAAATGTAGATATACTCGTATAATAGCGAAATATCCGATGGAATTGTTTCTAAGCACTCTAACAGCTCATAAAGTAGCGGCACATGGAATATGCGGCCGGCTCGCTTGACAGTTTTGCTAGTTGTCAATATGTTAACCGCAGCAATTGGAAGTGTGTGTACTGTGTACAACTTGTGGACGCGTTGGGGTAAACTGCCGGAATCCCAGAGCGCAAAGTATTCAGTATAGAAAAAAATGTAGTCGCACATTCAGAGATTGCGCTTATAGCAACCGTCACCAAAGCGTTTTATTATGTATATCCCCACACTTGGCTGACAATCTGTCAGAAAGCTTTGAAATGTTGCTCGTCGTTGTTTTAAAATATTTTTCTGTGGTTAATGCTGTTTTTCGATTGCTTGATTTCTTCCTTACAGCGGTGTCAGTCGTCAACTGTCAACAGCGGCTACACCAACCATAATAATTTGCAATTTTTTCTAAACTTAGATTTCTCGTTTTTTACTTTTTACTCTTGCTACACAAAGTCTACTATTTAACTTACAGTCTTATATACAGTAAATATAATGTTTCAGTTACCCACCGACTTAAAGCCGCTGAACATGTCAGCTGACACGATCAAATAAATTGGTGCCTCATGTAAGTGAAAACTCACCAAAGCAGAACGTTTCTGTGGACGTAAACGTTTTGCTGAAATCTGCAGCGACTTGATTTTTTACATAAGACCAAGGCACTTTCAACAAGGTAGAAGTGATAACCCAGTCGCACTCTCTCATACCTGACATTATGCCAAGAAAGTGTAAACAAACTAACAAATTAGTCCTTGGTGATGCATGCACCACTTTTGCTAAAGCTCAATACCAATGGAAATGAAAATGTCTACAACTACAAAAAACTACGGAATAATCTTCATTTTAGTATGGTAGTTATTGCATTTGCGTTTCAATGTATATGTATGAGGAAATGTATACATCATAAAAAAGGTTTTGCCTACTAACTAATATTATATTTAATTTATTAAACCGTAATTTCCTTGTTTTTATTCGCCCAATACTTCTGGGCGTTTTCAGCGTTCCAGCTATGGTTTGAAGCCCATGCACAGAACACCCAATTCGCAATTCTTTTTAATCTTCTTATTTAAAGGCAAGTGGGGTTAAAAATTAGTATTTCAATAACAGTTTAAAAGAAAGAAATATCAAAATCACTTCAACCTGGTTGAATGTGCCTTTCTTAAAACCAAAATATATTCAACAAAGTAGTAGTGGTGTTGACCGTTTGCTCTTTTGAGCGACTATAATGTCACATGGTAAGTATTTTTGATTAAAAATTCAGTTGGATGTTGTGAGATTTGTAGTTTTGAATTGCATATTTTGTTTTGTGACCACATTCGTAGTTACATTCTTATATAGACCAAATAGGAAGACAAAAGTTGTAACCTCAGAGACATATAAAAAGAGAGCGTGGGTTTACCCGTTCTCAAGAATATCTACTTATGTCGGATCGAAATAAGCTGGGAAGCAATATAGTATGTATTACAAGTTTGCGCGAGTTTTATTAAAGAAGCCATTTCTGCCTTCTTTTTGATTAAAAATATGCAATTGAAGAAATGGCATGCTTTAGTTAGTACTAGCAAACCCGGCCCCCTTCGCTGGGCACACTAAAATAGAATAGATATGGTTTAGAACAGAAAATATATGATTTTCATATTATTTATTTCTTTATTCTTTATTCAAGCGCTTTGGCATAAACAATATTTTTTGTTTTTCTATTTGTTTTTGAGTAAATATAAAATATAAATTGAAAATCAGGAAAAAAGAAGATTGTTTTTAAATTTCAAATCAACGCATATGAATAAACAATCGTCTTTTTTCCTGATCATCCATGAATTTTTCGTTTCAATTTATATGTTTTATTAAGCATTGGAGCTTTTTTAACCATTATCCATTTATATTTTTCAAAAAAAAAAACGAAAAAAAAATTTGTTTTCCACGAACACATAATTTCATTCGGATTTCACATTAAATACTCAAATGTCGTAAGAAAATTTTTACATGTTGCACTTACGTTTTTTCCTTATGGCATCCAAATCAGAAAGAAATATTGACACATTGTAACTCACACTGTCAATTTGACAGTTCAGTTCCGCCCCAAGCGTTAAAAAAGTAAGCGACATTATGGCTGGTTCAAAAGAACGCTGTACCCGTTGCCAGTGCTCCGAATTACAACCAAACTTTACGAAACCCATTTTCAATACTTACTTAACAATGTGCGTAAGTTTGGTTTAATTCGGTGCAAAGACACGGCGGGTCCACGTTTTGGCATATATTTCGAGACCCTAGTCATCAATAGGTATGAAAATTACCCCGTATTAAAGCACTTATCAACAGCTTTCATTTGATACCCATATTGTACATACACAACCAAAGGTTACCCGGGTCCACGTTTTGACCTATATCTCGATGAATCTCGAGACCCCAGTCACGGAGCGGCATGAAAAATACTCTGGACTAAAGCATTCACCAACAGCTTCCATTTGATACCCATATTGTACATACACAACCAAAGGTTACCCGGGCCCACGTTTTGACCTATATCTCGAGACCCCAGTCACGGAGCGGCATGAAAAATACTCTGTACTAAAACATTCACCAACAGCTTCAATTTGATATCCATATTGTACAAACACATTCTAGGGTCCACGTTTTGGTCTCTATCTCGAGACCCTAGTCACGGAGCGGCATGAAAAATACTCTGAACTAAAGCATTCACCAACAGCTTCCATTTGATATCCATATTGTACATACACATCCGAAGGTTACCCGGGTCCACGTTTTGACCTATATCTCGAGCCCTACTTCCAAAATAAAATATAATCCATGTTACTCGCTGATGATGTAGCTTTCGAATGGTGAAAGAATTTTTAAAATCGGTCCAGTAGTTTTTGAGCCTATTCATTACAACCAAACAAACAAAGTTTTCCTCTTTATAATATTAATGTAGATTAATTGAAAATTTTAATATTTTGAATAAAAAATCCTTAACTACCAACCAGCTGATTTACTTCATCATAAACAAAAGGAAAAAGGGTAACAAAAAATCATGCGAATTATTTTCTTTTAAGTTTAATTATTGATGTTATACGCTGACTATTACTATTTTTGATTACATTCAACATGTTTCTGTTTACACATTATTATTAATATTTTTTTTATTACTGTAGTTTTCGCTGACACCGGATTTTCTTATGAACTTAAATGAGCAAGCAAAACAAAATAAATATCGTAGATGGTATCTGGCTCAGGGATATATTTTCTTCAGTAGAAGAAAATTCGACTATATGCCACTGCTATATATAATATTATTTCAAACATAGTGGTAGGTATGTGTGGGCGTATGCCGGCACCGGAAGTGTTGCAATAGGCAACACAAAATGTTATCAACTTTGCATTGAATTTCCAAGGACAAGTTACGGCAAATAATTCCATTATTCTTCGAATACCCATAACTTAATATAAGGACAAAAAGACATTTGTGCCTCTACTTGTAAATTGTAAATATGTGTATTGAGGTGAGTTTGCTGTAAAATGCTCAAGTGTTTGCCTTTTAAATATCCTAGCACGCATTATATTAACCACGAAGCCATCAAGGGAATTTCCCGCCTTACTCCATCCACGCGCATACGCTCTAAAATTTTACTGCGTTAACACTTAACAGCACTTGCACACCACCTTTGCATGCGACGTAGCGAAATCTCGTTCACCCCCACCTGCAAAATGTCACAAACTGTTCAAAATGAACGGAAAGTGTGACATGAAAGTTGTGGCGCATACGAGGGCATGTGTATTGTGGTCGTTTAAAAATGTATGTGGACCCGAGTATACATGTGCTTTACCACATGTGCACCAAATATATTTTATAAAACAACAAAATGTTGGTTACATGAAAAATCGCAATTATTCGTGTTTGCGGTTATGAGTTTTGAAAATTTTTGCTGCATTTATTGCCATCAAGCATCAGCAGCTACAAGCATTTACAAACACATGTACATCAGTCTACCTAAAACCAACACATATGTACGAGTATATGGATATGTAGTATGCACTTATATTCGTGTACTATGTATGTATGTATATTACAAAACGTTCGAATTTTTTATAGGCGCCACCTTGTTTTTATTGGCTCTCAGCGCCCGCTGGTATCCCTTCTTAATGGCGGTTTTGCGGGCAAACCAACACGGCATCAGCGCAATTAGGCATGTATGGAGTATGCAGGAGTTTTTCGAATGTAGCGACATCAATGCACATCGCATATGTGTTTTAGTGGCTCTTGACACCTGTTTCACCTGCATGCATATATACACACATAATTAAATTTATTTGTACCTATGTAAAACCATGGTTGGAATGTGTCTTCTGAGAGACGAAGCAGAAAATTTTATAATCGTATCCTGCGTGGAGTGTGGACATTGATTTTCTGATGAAAAGTTTCTTCTGTTCGACACTCATTTCAAAAATACTATATCTGCGAAATTTTTAGAGTATCAACGCAAGCCGACAAACGGCTGTAGAGCCACATACGTTTTATAAGTATTTCTATTTGGGCCGTATTTATTTGCACCTGACGGTTTCTTCGTTGCACATTAAGCCAGACTTGACTTTTTAATTGGAGCTGCATTTTATAGACTGTGCACTAGTCCGCTTAAAAAACCTTTCGGGATAAAGATGAGCAAACACTCAGATGAGGATATGAAAGGAAGGAATACTTTGTCCCACAGTGGGACAATTTTTCATCGTTTAGCAAAACACATCTGTCTGATCACAAAGAAAGCGCAAAAAAATTTATGAGGGAAGGTAAACTTGTTATTTGAAGAAAAGAAGAGTGAAACCGTAATACGTGTGGGCTTTTTCAAGAAGCACTTAGTTGTTTTTTTATCGTTTTATCGCTTACAAGGTCCTGTCTAGCGTCCTATGTGGAAGACTTAAGCCGTTTGCCAACACACTAATCGGGGCTTATCAGTGCGGCTTCAGACCTGGTAAGTCCGCCATCGACCAGATCTTCACATTACGCCAAATCCTGGAAAAACCCATGAAAAGCAAGTCGACACCCATCATCTCTTTGTCGACTATAAAGCTGGGTTCGATAGCCCGTTAAGGGATTGCCTGTATGCCACCATGTCTGAGTTCGGTATACCAGCGAAGCTCATACGGCTTTGCAGAATGACGTTGAGCAACACAACCAGCTCCGTCAAGGTAGGAAATAACCTCTACGAGCCATTCAATACTGTTCGAGGTTTCAGACAAGGCGATCCACTGTCATGCAACCTCTTCAACTTCGTGATGGAAGGGGTGCTCCGAAAAGCAGGTGTTCATCGTAATGGCACTATTTTCTACAAACGTGTCCAGCTCCTTGCGTATGCTGAGGACATTGACATTATCGGCCGCTGTGAGCGAGATGTCACCGCTGCGTTTTCTGCTATCGAAAAGAAATAAACGAATAAAACGAAGTATATGCTGTCTACAACGCGGAACACACGGCGTGTAGGAACGCATTGCGGGCAACTCTTGACACCGCCGTTAATAGCAACAACGATATCAACCTGGAGATCAAACGGAGAATCACTCTTGCTAATAGGTGTTACTATGGGCTAAGTAAGCAATTGAGTAGTTGAGCCCTCTCTCGCATGACCAAACTGACACTTTACAAGACGCTCAGCATACCCGTGTTGTTTTATGGCATAGAGGCATGGGTAGTGTCACAAAGCGATGCAGCCGCTCTTGAGGTGTTCGAGCGAAAAGTTCTTCGTAAGATCTTCGGTCCTGTGCGCGTTGGCGAAGACTACCGTTCAAGAATGAACTACGAGCTGTATGAGCTCTACGCCGACATTGACGTATGTAGTTCAGCGCATCGCCATCCAACACCTGCGTTGGCTAGGGCATGTCGTGCGGATGGATGAAGAAGCTCCAGCAAAGAAGGTGTTCGAGGGCGAAGTCCAAGGGAGGCGACGCAGAGGAAGACCATTGCTCAGGTGGAAAGACCAAATGGAGGAAACCCTATGCTCGCTTGGTGTACAGAATTGGAGAAAGCGAATGCGGAGCAGAGACGCCTGGAGAGAGCTAGTGAGGTCGGCTGTAACTCGGTTACGGGTTGTTATGGCCACCTAAGTAAGTAAGTACTTAGTTGTTTTGCAGATGTTCAGGCTATAACGACGGTTCCTATGCACTATATGTATTTTGTTTACGTATACTCTAAACAGTAAAAAGTTCGTCAATTTGTCGTCAGTTTCATACAATCCGTCAAAAATACTATTGTGTTGTTTATGGTCAAGTTAAAGTCAAAACATGAACCCTGGGAGGACGTCTCTCTTACCACTAACAGTCGCCTAATTAAATCACTTGGTCGTAAACTTTGTTAAGGACCAGCCACTTTAAATCTACTCCAATGAAAGAAAACAAAAAGATGGTATGATTTGAGAAATGTCTGGTCACTTAATAATCCTCATACGAGCACTGCAACGGAAATGATGCCCCGAAGAATGCCGAAATACGGAGAGGGCAAGCGCAACGGAAAAACAGGAGCTGTGGTTAGTGAATTTTTTGGTATTCGTTTTTTTTTTTTTATTGTGAATTTCCGTGAACATTTTTTTTCTTCTCTGCACTGTAGTTGTGAATTTTTTCTTGTCAAAATTTTATGTGACTAGTTACTATTTTTGACGTTTTTAAATGTTTTTCATATTCCCGTTTGGCAGCAAATATTAGTTAAAAAGGAATAAAATGTGGCGATGTTTTTAGCCAAAAAATTATATTCATGCTAAATGGAATATGTATTCGCAAATTGAATATTTCTGCACTCTATAACAGTTAAAAAAAAACCAAAACAAAAAAAAAATAAAGATACGATCTATTTTTTCCAGGGCCTTACTAAAATTACTAACACACGAGGTGTGTTAAAAAAGTATCGCGAATTTTGAATCATCGCAGGTTACGTATATGAATTTCAATTTTTTTGTGGCGATATGTTGGTACTCACATCTCTCACTTATGCCGACGAGTTCCGCCGTTTTGAATGTTCAGTTAATTGTTGACAGCTGCTTTGCTTGCACGTGTTTTGGCTCGTCTTCGATTTTTACCTATTCAAAAAGATGGATCAAAAAACCTGTATCAAATTTTGTGTGGAAAACGAAATTAAGTGCGCGGTTGCATTCCGAATGTTGACTGTGTCATACGGAGAAGCTATGTAGTTTGGACCAAGGCAACGTTTATCGGTGGTACAAAATGATCGAAGAAGGCCGAGAAGATGTGAACGACGAAAAGCGTGCCGGACGCCCGAGCACTTCAACAACAGATGAAAAAATTGATGAAGTGAAGAAAAGGGTATTGGCCAATCACCGAATTACCGTTACAGAAGTTGCTGAGGACCTAGTCATGCCGATTGGCTCGTGCCATTCGATTTTTTGCATTGATTTGAGCATGAGACGGGTCGCCGCAAAATTCGTACCAAACCTGTTCAATTTCCAAACGCCGACCAAACGCAGCATCGCATGAACATTGCTAATGAGATGTTGGACTCTGTCCGCAACGACTCAAATTTGCTCCAGAGGGTCATAACTGGAGACGAATCGTGGGTTTATGGTTATGACGTGAAAACCAAAGCTCAATCAGCTCAATGGAAGCTGCCGCACGAACCAAGACCGAGAAAAGCGCGCCAAGTTCGGTCCAATGTAAAAGTTTTGCTTACCGTTTTCTTCGATTGCAGGGGCGTTGTGCATCATGAGTTCTTGCCACAGTGTAAAACGGTCAATAAGGAATATTGCCTGCAAGTTATGCGCAATTCGCGCGAAGCAATCCGCCAGAAATGCCCGGATTTATGGAAGAACAAAAATTGGCTCTTTCATGACGATAACGCCCCTGCTCGCTCATCGTTGGTTGTGCGCGACTTTTTGGCCAAAAATAACACTCTAATGATGCCACAGCTACCATATTCCCCAGATCTGCCCCCTGTGACTTTTTCTTGTTCCCGAAATTGAAGAGGCCCACGAAAGGACGACGCTACGCCACGATTGAGATATATTGGGCATCAAAGGAGAAGCTGAGCAAAATAAAAAAGAATGATTTTTTGAAGTGCTTTGAAAATTTTAAAAAACGTTGGCACAAGTGCATGAAATCTAATTACTTTGAAGGGGGCAAAATATATATTAATGAATAAATAAATAACTTTTGAAAAAACAAAAAATTAGCGATGCTTTTGAACACACCTCGTACATCGTTATTCACTAATGCAGAATATGGTCGAAGTCTTCCAAACCAAATTTATTTATTAATCAACATACAGGATGCTAACAGGCTATAAGATACAAATAAAAATGTTATGATAACTTCTTAAAAGTAGACGTAGAGTAAGAAAAATCCAAGTTTAAGGAATAAGAGTAAGCCTTAAATTGAGCTGGCGCCCGCCTAAGAGGGGAGTTCTTTCAATAAAAAATTTTAGCAATACCAAAAAAAAAAAAAAAAACACACACAACTCAGTACAACGGAAAATGCGTGAGGGAATAGTAAAATGAATTTTATTCAGCAGATACGGACAATCTATGAGCCCGCACAAATATCAAAGACAACACATATCGACAACAGAACACGCCTAGACTCTAAGCACTGAGATTAATTAGTAACCAACGAGAGCGATAGGACAGAATGGTATCAACCAATTTCGGCGCACAAAAGCTCTCTGAACAGACTGTAATCTGATAATATAGACTGCATGTAAGGGAGTGCTCTGCACAATCCAGAATAAGAACTATTTCGCAATATATACCAATTATCGCGAGACCAGCTGTTACGGCCACTAAATAGTGAAAAAGTAGTACAAGTGATTACAGGGCCACATTTATACCTTTAGACCTGACAAATATATCTTCTATCAGGCTGAAAAAACCGAGTCATACACCATGCTTTTGTCGTTCATAAAGTTGCCTATTTAGTATTCCGCGAAATCGGAATTTGATGTTCCCGGAAAATTAGTACGTATGTTCAAAGTGAAGTTGAGCAATACCAGCAGCTTTGTGAGAATTGAGACCGACTAGTCCGAGTCGTTTGATATTAAAATAAATTCCAGAAAGCGCGAGTTCCAATCGTCTCATGCATCTAATGCAGAAACATATTGGTCGAGCTGCACAACTACCATAAATCGCTCAGATATCATATTTACTTTAGTATGAGACCGAGCTATTAAGGGCGTATAGCCGTTAGCAGCTGATTTAGTTGACACAAGCGACGATTTTTTTGCTGTAATGATGTGTTCAACCTTAACCTTTCTTTGGCATTTAAATATTTTCTGTAAGTT
>JAYXIM010047071.1:0-13607 GCA_037575425.1 Anastrepha fraterculus | reverse complement strand
TCCAAATGCCTTCGCACTTACAACGACCGTCGTCTACTGCGTCGCGTGATGTGGCCGCTAAAATAATCACTCCTCCTCTCCTGGGGAGACTCCCTTCCTGGGGCTACTTTCTGCATTTTTTCGAGAGGGCCCAGAAGGACGTCTATTTGCCCACGTTTGGCTCTGCCAGGCTTTTAGCCAACTTCATGCTATAGGCTCGTCTTCTTATGTCTCTGCATGTGGGGCTTCGCTTTGTTGTGCTACGTCGAGATCTACCTTTTTTCTCCCTAAAACGCCTTCAACGTATCTTTTAACCGCATTCCAGTTCTACTCGCATTTAAGCATCTCGTGAATTACATTGGTCCGGGCGATGTTGGCAGATTATCTCTTTCCGCGAGCCATCTGTCACAACTAAAAAACGTGTGTTCAGCGTCATCACTCAATGCTTCGCAGTTCAGTATGCACCTGGGGTCGCTTAACGTACCAATGCGGTATACGTATTTCCGGGCACGGAGGCCATACATGGGTTGACTCTGCGAATCATGGGCAATAGAGTTCAGAGACAGGACGGGAACTAGTCAAGATTTTTCAACTTAGTGGTGACGTACTCGTGTAAGTAACAATCCCGAAGGCTTGCCAAAGTTTAAATAGGACAGGGGCGATGCAGCATTAGTGAGAAGTGTAGATTTTCCTATTTCATTCGAAAAAAACGGCGGCTAAAGCGCATCGAGAGTTACAAAAAGAGGAAAAAATGGAGATGCTGCTTTAAGAGATTGGTTCCGTCGCTTCAAAGACGGTGATTTTAATGTTGACGACCGTTCGCGTGAAGGAAGGCCAAAAACCTTCGAAGACGCTGAATTGGAAGTTTTGCTTGATGGGGATTCGTGTCAAACGCAGGAAGAGCCTGCTTCAGTATTAGGAGTTACCCGCCAATCAATTTCCAAGCGATTGCATGCTTTGGAAATGATTCAGAAACAGGGGACTTGGGTTCCTTGTGAGTTAAAACCAAGGGATGTTGAACGCCGTTGTCGTTTTTTCGCCTGTGAGCAACTGCTTCAGCGGCAAATAAGGAAAAGTTTTCTTCATCGCATCGTGACGGGTGATAAAAAATGGATTCGCTATAGCAATCCAAAGGAAAGAAAGTCATGGGGACTGCCCGGTCATGCTTCTACGTCGTCGCCTCGGTCGAATACTCACGCTGCGAAGGTTATGCTATGCATTTGGTGGGACCAAGTTGGTGTTCTTGGTGTTGCTATGAACTGTTAAAACCAAGCGAAACCATCACTGGGGATCGGTATCCACTTCAATTGATGCGATTGGGCCGGCCGCAATATGCGGAGAAGCATGGAAAAGTGATTCTACAGCATGACAACGCTCGGCCTCACGTTACCAAAGCCGGTTAAATCCAGTTCCCTTCATATGAAGACATGAAAAATTGGCTTGATCCGTGGATAGCCTCAAAAAATGAACAGTTTACCGCGACGGTATACGAGATCTACCAGAAAGATGGGAAAAAGTAGTAGCCAGCGATGGGCAATACTTTCAATGATTCACTTGCGACCATTTTTTCAGAATAAAGTTGTATTTTCATCAAAAAAACAGCGAGAACTTAGTTGCGCACCTAATATGTACTTGGTAGGAGGTTTAAAGTTGAGTTTGAGTTGAGTTGTTGAAAAATAACGAATAACTAATACCCGAAGCTAGTCCCAAAATATCGGGATTGTACTACCGAGATCTCGAGTATCCCGGGATCATAAAAATAGAAAAAATCGGAATCCATTATTTTGATGTCGCTTTTACTTAACATTGCTCGAGCGCAGAGCAAATGCGCCATATACTTTGTGACTTTGACAAACGGAAAAACAATAAACAAAAATTGGGTATTTTTCCAAAAAATATAAAAAAATTGTATCAAAAGATCAATTATGTTTAAGTACTTAATGCCATTGTTAGCAAACGATTTGTGTGCTTTGTTGTTTTTTGGTTTCTTTGCTGAAAATGTCGCTGCTGCATGCAGCATTTCACTTGACATGCGTTTCAATTTGGCAATTCAATACCCAACGATCTGCAGTACGGAGCAGCTCTGCCCTGAATTGCTTGGCTGTGAATTTATGAGCACTTCGCTTGACACTTTTCAGAAATCGCTTGGTCATAAAACACTCTGCGCAGGTACACGCATACATATGTGTGTGTATATGTATGGTATGCATGTATGTATGTGTGTGTGTGCATGCGCATTTTCCAAAACCATTTTCTAGCCATTCAATTCACTTCTCATTAATTTTCTATTGCATCGCCATTAGCAGTTTCTTAACGATTTTATTGTTGCTCTACAAAAATCCATCTCAATCTCGATTTTCATTTAAAAACTCAACCTTTTCTTTGCTCTTGGCGAAATATTTATCGCGCAGAACAAATTGCTCGCTTTCGTCCTTTCCCGCTGTGCATTGTTCGCTGCGCATTGTCTTCGTTTCTGTTGTCTGTCCTTTGTGTATTTTTGTTCTATTTGTCACTTGCATTATGTCCATTATCACTTGGCCTTTGTTCGCTTTTGACTCGCTGCAGTTGCGCTAATTACTTTTGAATTTCACTATTCGCTCGATTTCGCTGTAAATCACTTCGGCTGTGCTCTACATAAATTGTCTCGAGCCGACAACAGATGTGCATTGCGAATTTCGCCCGTCGTTTTCCTTTGGACCATTTCATATTTTTAATTTCTAAAATAATTTTGTATTGCGCTCCGTCTTGCCTTGCTTTTGTCCCATGCACCAGCACTAATCAAAGTTGATTGTATGTTTTGTGGGCGTGTTGCGAATTAATTCGATCAGCTCGGTGATCACAACATAGAGGGCGGGGTAATGCACGCCAATTGTTCGTTGATAGATAAGTTTAATTTGATGCGCGCATGGAAATTAAAAAGTGTCCTAACAAAAAAAAAAAACGGTAAATTGTGAAATGTGCCTTAAAACTATTATAATTTATATGGGTTTATCCAGGTCGCATTTCTTAAGACACGACACGCTTCGTTGCATTCAAAAAAAAATTCGCATGAATTCGTTAAGGTTCAGTCCATATAAAGATTCCTTGTTATTTTTATTCCATTATTTCAAATTTAATTAATTGGCTATGTCAGAAGACCAGGTGTGGCTATTGAATGAAGAACATTAACGCTACTGCAGCAAAAGTTCGCCTATGCCTAGAGCCAACTTCCGTCAATATGTTTGGCGTAAAGCCTTCTCTTTAGCTAAGCAGTATCTCCCACTTCTGTAAACAAATCAGTCTAGTCCAAGGGTCGACAACCTATGGCTCGCGAGCTTAGTTTGATACACAAATGTTATTTATTTTGTCAAACAAAAAAAATTTAAAAAACGTTTGAGGATTAGGTACTGATTCTATCTCTGAACCTTTTGTACTCCTAATCGTAATCAAGTTTGTTGACAGCAAAGGACTGTACCATCGCCAGCTTAAAGAATTCTTAAACGAAATGCAGACTCAGTATTCCGACATCCTCCTTCAAAATAAAGTGCGATGGCTTTCAAAGGTAAGATGTTGCAACGTTTCCCCTTGTGCTTGAATGAAATACAATGAAAAAGGCATTAAACGCCCTGAATTAGTGAACGACAAATGGTCGAAAAAATATTGCTTTATGGAGGATATCACAGCGAAATTAAATGAGCTGAGCCTAAAAATGCAAGGCGACGGAAACCCCGCCTATGCTTTGGTAGAAGAAAAATAAATTCTTTCGCAAAAGATATTCAGAGCGATAAATCACTTCATTTTCAATTTCTAAAGCAATGTCGCGATAAAGCAAGTGCAACGAATTACTTCAGCGCAGTTATAAGAAAATTATAGATGGATTTGCTGACAGATTTGAGCAATTCAAAACCAATAAAATCACTCTAGGATTCATAGTAAATCCTCTCAACATAAATAGTAACGAATTCCATATTGAGTCACTTGGAATTCTCTAGAAATACAGTTGATCGATTTAAAAAGTGAAACTTTGTGGAGTGGAAAATTTACAGACTTGAAAGAAAGAGTTGGGGGTCCAAAAATGTGTGTATGTAACGCAACAAAAGTGGGCAGCTTTAAAAGAAAAGCCGCGAGTTGAGGCACATAGGCATCGAATGCATGGAATACTCTTCCATATTGCTACAGTTAAGTGATTTATGAGGAACGAACGGTCTACAGCCTTACGAATTGCGAAAATTGCGAAGAGGAAATGCCCATGCCAGCTAAGAGGCTAAGCCGGCATCCGCGAAATCTGACTCGGATGGGGAAGGCCAATTCCCTACCCATCTTATTAACGAAAACTTCTAAAAGCTCCTCAATAAAAAACCATTTACCGCTCGAAGTGGGCTTAAAACTGTAGGTCCCTTCAACAGCATCCACTTATTTATGGAACCACATTAAGATGCACACCACAAGTAAGAGGAGAAACTCGGTCAAACAAACACCCAATAAAGGTTTAATGATTCAAATAAATACTTATATATATGGTCCAACTCTGGTAGTTAGTATATTCCGCGTTGTACGTTAAGCTGTTTCTTACCAGGTTTAGCAGTATTCCACCATCCATCTTACTGCCGGACAGCCAAACCTTTCTATTTGCGGCTTCTATCCGCAAACGTTCAACGCCGATCTCCACGCCAATCAAGAATGATAAAATACCAGATTGCTCCTTCGCGTAACCGTGACATCTGTACAGAAAATAAACAAATGGATAGATGAAGAAGAATAAGTAAAAGTTATTGGAAAGCCAAGAATTATAGAATAAAGTTTTTTTATTTCACGAAAAGACATCACTCAATTGTCAAATTCGGCAAGAACAAAATAGCTGTTTGCGGATAGAGCTAATTTTGTATTCTCTTCATAGTACACGTCAACGTTGTAATTCTGAAATAGTAGAGAACATCTTTTACTTGAGAATCAGCAACACCGGTAATAATAAAAGCTTTTAAGACCAAAGGTAAATCTCTCATGTCAACATATGCGGCTTGGAACTTAGTAGGAAGTTAAGCAGTAAAGTCTTATCTCGATGAACAAAAAGCACAAACTGTAAATGTCTTATCATGTTCGTCATATTGTATGGCGAAGAAGCTTGAACGATGCTAGCCTCGGTTTAATCAAGCTTTGCAAGGTTCCAGTAGAGGTTCTGTCGATGATTTGTGGACCTTTATACGTCGATGATAGAATAAGAAACTGCATGAACTTTATAGGCAATAACGCAAAGTGTAGCGGCTACTCAATATAGGTTATTACGTCCTATCAGCTCCACGTTTTTGATGCGATACACCCTGATAGAAGAATCGCCCTCTGCGTTGGACAAAGACTAAGCATAGCGGAACTTAACTGCAAACATTCAGTCAGTATGACAGTTGCACTTAAGCCGACAGCTACTTTATCCCTGCAAAGTATTTTAATCTGGAATAGTTATCGAATCCGATGAGGCGTCGCATGGAGTGTTTGAGAGAAAAATTCTGCGGAAGATTTCTGGACGTTAGCGACGGCGGGTATCGTAAGCGATGGAACAACGAACTCCATAGATTTACGATGACATAGACAAAACGCAGCGAATGAAGATCCAGCAGATCGTTGGTTGGGTCATGACGTCCAAATGGATACAAAAGCTTCGGCTCTGAAAAAGAAGGCCTCCCCTTGGTATTACCAACTGGCACCGGTTAGCACGAGAAAGGTTATCCGGCCAATCAAAAACAAGAAGAATAGCTATCGAAGAAGTTTGGGATCAGAAATTCACCCAAGGTCATACAATCCCTCACTATCTTTTCTGGCAGTCAAACTGTCGCTAAAAACTGTCATATATTATATTTCTTCTGCCGTAGCAATTGAATGTAGAATTATTATTATTATTATTATTAATATTATTAATATTAATAATAATAATAACTTCTTTGGCCCAGAACCCGTTTTGCCACTCTCTTCTGCTGACATTAAAGCCACGGTTACCATATGGGTTACTACAACCCACAAACGAACTTGGCAGGCTGAGAGAGGCTGCAGATGGACTAAACTGATGTTATCTGTCATGTCCGATCGACTGTCGCAAACCCTCCTGTCATTAAGCAGAAGGGAGTGCAGACCGATGGTTGGACTGATCACGGGCCATTTTCTGTAGCCGAAGCACATGGAAAGGGTGGGCATCTAAGACAGTGTACTCTGCCCAGCTTGTGACGAGGAGGATGAGACGGCCCTCGCTCGAATCAGGTTTGAGGTCTTTGGCACTGATGTGTTAAGAAGCGACCATCTTGGCTCATTAGCGCCACTACTCAGTTTTCTTCGGAGATCGGGTAGATTTAAAGATAGTTAAGAGGGAATCCAAGTGTTGTACAATGGATGAGTACTGTAATTGCTAGTTGTCCCGACAAAAACAAAAAGAAGCCATATGGGAAGATGCGTGACTGCCATTACGTAGCGTCCGTGTTCGCAACCCTCTGTGGGCCTAAAACACCAAATTATAGTAAAAGTTTTTTCTAATAGCGGTCACCCCTCGGCAGGAAATGGCAAACCTCCGAGTGTACTTTATATTTCTGTCATGAAAAAGCTCCTCATAAAAAACCACCTGCCGTTCGGGAGCGACAAAAAACTGTTTGTTTCTTCATTTGTGGAAAAACATCAGAACGCACAACCGAAATTGGAGGAGGAGCTCAGCCAAACACTCACTTATATGTATTTATGTATCTATATTGTGGCTCAGAGTCTTACTGAGAAGACTTTACTTCCCTCATCTTCACCATTTCTGTTAGCATTTCAGTAGTCATTTGGCATTTCATTCACCTGTTAGCGCGCACACAGCAATCAACCATCAGCAAATTAAGAGAACAAAAATAAATAATAAAAAATATGGGATTACAGTTAGTGGCAAGATGATAAACTTAATGAAATTAAAAGAACGGTAAACAAAAAATTATCAGTGCGCCACTGTGATGAAGCTTTTAATTTAAAAAATATTTGTGCAAGGCGAAGAGCGGAAAGGATATGGATCTGGAGAACAGGCACGTGGCTGGCTATTTGCCACCACTGCAGCAAAGGGTAAAAATGAATGATAAAAATAAATAAAAAAGCCACAAGACAAACACATAAATTTAGAGCAACAAAAATGTATGTAAATAAAAAGAAGTAAAAAAGGAAAGTAAAAAAATAAAGTGAAACGAAAAAAAAATTAACAAATGAAAATCCTGCGAATTTAAGATTTCTACAAATGATATCCTGCGCACAGAGGCAGCGCATTTAAACTGAGCACGAATTTACTTATATATTCCAATTATAATCGCATGTGTGTGTGTGTGTTTTTAATAATTACTATACGAGTGTGCTTTTTGGCAACGCGAATACAACATTAAGCCAAATTATCCACCAACTAAGTGCTCAATGCGAAATATCTTGACATTGTCTTCCATTATGAATTGCGCGGGCTCTATCTTTTTGTGCAACATAAACGCATACTTACATGAACGCACATAAACATACATGTGTGTGTGTGTGCAGACGCGCGTCTGTTGATTTTGTGGCGCGTACGCACAGATAATAATATGGCACGTTAAAGTTAATCTCTTCAAGCAGAAGTCATCACCTCGCATCAACGGCAGCACCAGTGCTATTGGACAGACCGATCAAACGTGCGGATCAACGACTTGGCATACTCGCCAGTGCTGGACCGTAGTGCTGATGAGCCTGAGCGCAGGCGTGCGCGCATTCAAAAGCCATAATCGAAAGTTCTGAATGATGGTGCGCCAAGCCATGATGTGGTTTGTATTAACAACGCGTGTGTGTGTGTGCACATGAGTTTATCCGGCAGGCAGTTGGACAACTCGTTTATTGCCATAAAGCATGAATGGACTACTTCAGTAGTAGTTTCCAGCAGCCAAACTACCACGCACTTAATTCTGCCCATTTGAGCCACTGATGCAAGCGTTGAAATTTGCTGACTGGCGACTATGGTGACTTTTGCTGCTGCTGCTGCTGCTGTTGTTATTGCTGTTGTTGTTGATGATGATGATGATGATGGTGGTTGCGGTATTGTTGGTTGATGTCGGTGATGATAGCTCCGTTGCCGCCTTACTGCTACTGCTATCGTTGCCGCTGCACTAAAAATGGCACAATTGCTGCTGACTCTTAGCTTTAGCCACTACCCACTTGTGGTGCCCTTTCTTCATGGCATTCCACCTGAAATATGCTACACACATACTGCGGTGCGCTGGGATTATTTTGCAATCGTTGGCGTTGAGTCTCAAAGCAGCAGCCGGGGTCCTTCGTCAGTCAGTCAGCCAGCCGTTGATTTTTGCAATCATTTGTCGACAACAGTGTTGATGATTCTACGGGATTATTAAGTCACAGCAGAAAGAGTTTTTATATGGAATATACAACTCATATGTGGTAACTTGCGCATTAGGGTGGTACAAAAAAAATAAAAGATTTGTATGCTTCTCTATTTTCAAGTACCAATAACTTTTTTACTAAATTTTTTTACTAATAATGCACATTAGGGTGATACAAAATGATACTTTCAAGTTTCAATTACTTTTTTAATAAAAAAAAATTATTTTCAATGATGAAAATCATAGGTGGTAACTTGTACACTAGGGTGGTACAAAAAAAATGTTTTGCTTCTCTACTTTCAGGTTCCATAGTCCATGTCGACTACAGTGTTGATGGTTCTACGGGATTATGAAGTCACAGCAGAAAAAGTTTTTATATGGAATATACAACTCATATGTGGCAACTTACACATTAGGGTGATACCAAAATTTGTTTATGCTTCCCCACTTTTAAGTTCGAGCAACTGTTTCACTAAATAAAAAAAGTGATTTTCAATTATGAAAATCATAAGTGGTAACTTGCACATTAGGGTGGTACAACAAACATTTTTTTATGCTTTTCTACTCTCAAGTTCCAATCAATGTATTGCTAAAAAAATTATTGATGATGGAAACCATATGTGGTAACTTACACATTAGGGTGGCACAAAAACAAATTTTTGATGTATGTTTCTCTACTTTCAAGTTCCAATAACTTCTTTACTAAATATAAAACAAACATTATTTTCAATGATGGAAATCATAAGTGGTAACGTATACATTAGGGTGGGACAAAAAAAAGTTGTATGTTTCTCTAATTTTAGGTTCCTTATATAAGGTGGCACAAATTTAATCATGTAACTGTTTTATAAAAAATATTGAATAACTATTTTATTAAAAAAAATGATAACGCCTCATTCTAGTTCACTATGATTGACGTACGACGCCATTTGCAAAAATTTTATATAAGCCGATAGGGTGATTAATTTTGCGCCACCTTGTAAAAAATACAGTTAGCAGTTATTTTTTTTTTTGTTTTTTTTTTAAGAAAAGTAAAGTGGTAATTTGGAAATTAAAAGAGGAATTTTCATAATGTCGATTTGTAAACTTTTTATGCCAAGTCTGCCGATAGGCTGATTAATATTGCGCCTCTTTGAGCAAACAGATTAAAAAAATTTTTAGAAAAAAAGCTGAAGGTATGTTTTTTTTGTAAATTTGGAAATAAAAAGAGGAAATTAAATAATAAATTTCTTACCAAATTTACGGAAAAGTGCCTTTTTTCATAGGAATTCAATAATAACTTTCAAGGCAACGGTTGTAGTGCCCAAAAGCAAATCTTTTTTTGTGATATTTTACTACTTTCAGGACCCCCATAAATAAAACAGCTTAAATACTTATTTTGAAATAAAGCTTAGAATAATATTTTTCGAATATTTGTGGAGGGAAATTAAATCGTTAAAAACATTTTTTTAACCACAAAAAAATTGTTATAACGTCTTTAAAAAATTTGTTTGTCCCCCCTAATACTCACATATGCTTATATTTGCTGTAAAAGTATGGTACTGACCTCAAATCTGGTCGTGCGTAAGTGTAAGTAGTTCACTTCGCCAATGTAAGCTGAGCTGATCGCTGATCTTCTTCGTCATATTTTTTTCTCCATTTTTTTTTATGCGTGAAATATCTTTTGCTGTTCTTCTTACTTAAGCATTTGTGTTGCTCCTATCAAAGCACTCACCTATGCGCCTTTCAATCGTCGAAACTGTCAATTTGGAATCCATATACGATTTCAACTCGACATCGGTTCAGCGCTAATATGACGTTTGATCACGCGCACCCATTCAAAGCGCCCTTCTCCCCTCAAATTTCTCATTCTCACAATTTGTTCTTATTTTGTCCGCCTTTTGTTGGCTTTTATCGTTATTGTTGTTGCCGTTTTTTATTATTGTGCGCATTTGTGACGTCCGATATTTGCTGTCGACAAGCTTTGGCGTTTTGACAAGCCTTGGCTTTGATTTTTATTGTGGCATCCCGTCGGTACATTTCATTCATCGCTGAACGTTCTTGCTTGTATTCTCTCAATGCTGTGATACATTTGCTGGGCCTATGGAATGACTTTTTTTAAATTTTTTTTTTTTGTATAACATTACGCCACGCAAGTTGTGATAAGTCAACCCGTTGACATTTGCAGCGACACGGTGATACCCACTATCCAACATTCAAGTTTGCGGGATTTACGTTTAAGTGTACGATACTGAAATTTGAGTTGACATTTGCACATAAAGCTCTCTTGACTGGTATTCTTTAAGGTTTATGGTGTAAGGCGGTGGTTTAGAGCTCTACAAGAAAAAAAGTATTAATGTGAAAATATTAACCATGCACGAGGCTTATCACTCAAACGCATAGGTATTAAACATTTATTTTTCTAAGTCTATTACATAACTAACAAAGCTTTTGATATTTTGTTTAGCTTCGTAGTAAGAGCGAATTCATGTCTTTCAAATGCATGAATGACTGCGACTCGTTGCTATTCTCCTCTGTGAGCGCAAATCTTAAATTAAGTTAATTAAAATCTTTTTATTTTTCACCACTTTTTGATGTTCCTATTGCGTGCGTCTTTTTCAGTAATGCTTTAAACTGGACGCACTTTTATCACTCATAAATTTTAATAACATAGAATTTTAATATGTACAGGTTAGCTAAGAAGTAAGAAAGAAAAAATAAAACAAAGCGAATTATTAAATGAAATTATTTTATGAATACTATTCTTAATAATAACATAGTGCAAGTACAAATAGGTCCGCCAGAGCTGAGATCTTCCAATTCATTAAAGGATTGTCTACCCAAAATGGTGAGTCTACCTACGTCTGGAGAGAGCAGGACAATGACATAAAAGGTTTGGGATCGTCTCCTCCTTTTCCTCAAGACTTCTGCAGAAGTCATGCGTTTGAACACCCATTCTCTGGACATGCATACTTATTAGGCAATGACCCGTTATAACTGAAATCAGTGTGCTAAGACTGTGTTTACCTCGTCTTTGTGGAAGTTCCGTGCGTTTAGCATTGAGAATCGGCCACAGCTGTCGGACGATTTTGCAAGTGGCTTCATTACGTCATCTTTCATTCGTTGCTCTTACAATCTCATCAGAGGGTATATTTATATCATTGTCTATGTACTCATCGGTCAATTTGGTGCTGATTTTCGCTAGTTCATCAGTTCTGTAGTTATCCTCAATGTCACAATGGCCAGGAATCCATGTTACCTAAAGGCAAAATTACTCAGTCATCTCGTTAAGAAATGTGCGGAATTTCATGGCTCCAAGTGAGTCGACTGCATTGTGAGAATTTTTTATCGCCGTGAAAATGTAGACATCATCACCATCTCTACCAGTGCCATCAGCTCAGTTGGAATGATACTGCATTAATCGAAAAACCGAGAACTAAAGGAGATCGGTAGATGTTCGGAAGTAAGGAGGACGCTTCCAGCTTTGAGCCATCTGTGTATACATCGATGGACGCCCTGTCTTACCTCATCTCGTTGCCACTCTTTTCTCGAGGGTAGGAGGTTCGTGACATAGCGCAGCGAATAAAGATCCAGCGGGTTCGTTGGCTGGGTCATGTCGTCCGAATGGATACCAACGCTTCGGCTATGAAAGTATTCGATGCGGTACCAGCTGGTGGTGGCAGAGGAAGAGGAAGGTCTTCTCTGCATTGGAAAGATCAGGTGGAGAAGGAATTGGTTTCACTTGGTGTGTCCAACTGGCGCCGGTTAGCACGAGAAAGAAACGACTGGCGCGCTTTGTTAAACTCGGCCAAAATCTCGTAAGCGGTTATCGCGCCAATTAAGAAGAAGAAGTATGGCCACTCGAAGCAATTTCCCATCGCAAGTAATGGTTTGGGCCGCAGTGACCCCTGATGGACGCTCTCCAATCGTTTTTATCGAGCCTGGTGTCAGAGTGAATGCGACTTATTATCGGGAAAATGTTTTAGAAGCTGCTTTAGAGCCGTGGACATTTCGGTCGTAGACCATGGACGTTCCAACAGGACTCGGCACCGTCTCATAAAGCTTGTGTGAACCAAGAATGGTTAAAAAATCATGTTCCACACTTTATTTCGTCCACACAATGGT
This sequence comes from Anastrepha fraterculus, assembly GCA_037575425.1. Classification (NCBI taxonomy): domain Eukaryota; kingdom Metazoa; phylum Arthropoda; class Insecta; order Diptera; family Tephritidae; genus Anastrepha; species Anastrepha fraterculus. The sequence goes on along the minus strand of JAYXIM010047071.1, from coordinate 1,188 downwards.
TTTCGAATTCGCCAGACGCAAATCCGATGGACTATTTCTTCTGGTCCATTTTGGAGAGCAAGGCGAGGACTAAAAAATATGCCACTATGGATACGCTGAAAAAGGCGATTATACGACAATGACCCAAAATACCTCAAGATCACATTCGGGCAGCATGCAATTCATTTTTTGAACGTTTCAAGGCTATAGTCGAGGCAAAAGGTGGTCTTATCGGGCTAAAGTGAATATATGTTAAAATTCTAAGCATTTCACACAAAAAGCTATGGTGTTTTGAATAGGTAACACTTCTTATCGTTCACCCTGTATACGATAAACGTATCTAGCAATATTATTGTTAAAGACATTAAGCTTATTACGACATACTTAGATTATCACAGTCGGCACACAGTTCACAACCACGTTAGTATTAATAACGTTTTTGCTAAAACCAGTCGTTTTGTTATCTGGCGCAAAGAAAGCAAAAGAGGCGAGAGAAAGACAAAGCGAGAGGCCGAAATAGGAACAACGCCCAAAAATTCTACCAGAAAGTTCGGCGGCTTACAGCAGTTTTTAAGACCGGGGCGTTTTCCTGTAAGAACAAAGACGGCGATCTGGTGACTGACATCCAGAGCATTCTTAAATTATGGAGGGAACACTTCCCAAACCTATTAAATAGTGACAGCTGCGCATGTCACAGAGAATGTGAAGATCCCGATACCCCAATCGTTGGCGACGGAATTGTCGTTCCGCTACCTCACGCGGTGAGAATAGCGATAATGCGGCTAAAGAACAACAAGGCCGCGGAAGCCGACGGACTGCCGGCTGAGCTATTAAAACTTGGCGGCGAAGAGCTGGTAAGGTGCATGCATCAGCTTCTATGCAAAATGTGGTCGGATGAAGCATGCCTGCCCATTGGAATTTAAGTGTGCTCTGCCCAATCCATTAGAAGGGCGATCCTGCAATTTGTGCCAATTACCGCGGGATTAGTCTTCTAAATATCGCCTATAAGGTTATATCGAGCGGCAACCAACTTATTGTACCATATAAGTATGGCCTTAGACCTGGAGAGTCCACAATCGACCAGATATTCACAATACGCCAAATCTTGGAAAAAAAACCTATCAAAAGAGAATCGACACACACCAAATTTTCGTCCACTTCAAGCTGCATTCGACAGTACGAAAAGGAGTTATCTGTATGCCGCGATGC
>JAYXIM010047069.1:0-15139 GCA_037575425.1 Anastrepha fraterculus | reverse complement strand
TGTACTACACGCAATTTGTTTTTCAAATCATTTTGCGCAAAATATTGAGTCAAAAATTATTGAATAATTACATACACTTTTATTCAAAGTCCATAATACATTATAATAATATTCATAGCCAAATGCGTATATGTGTATAATATTTAAATAATTTACTGAATAAAATTTGTTTACAGGTGGCAACGCTATTCCAAAAAATATGTTCAAAATTAAGATTTTTCAAGCCTCTTTCTTTTGACACCCATATTTGATACATTTTTTTATTTTTACTTGTACCAGTTTTTCAAAAAGGTGGCAACACTATTAAAAAATTTTGTTTCGAATTAAGCTCCCATTCACCTTTTTTCATTTGACACCTGTATTGTAATATTGAACTTAATTTAATTAGACTTTTTGAACAGGTGGTAACTCTATCTCGTTCTCTTATGAGTATGAAATACATGAAGAATTTATTGAGTATCAAGTTTAACTTTTGGTTCTTTCAGTTGAAGATAAAGAAAACAAAAGTTCATATTATTTTGGGTTTCGAAATAAATTCCGATTTTCAATAAAAGATGAAACATACTTGCAATTATGCCTTTCTCAGTTCTACTAGTTTTTAAATAAAATGGCCCTATGTATCTAAAATTTTCAAAATAACACACTGTTTATCGGGTTTAACAACAACAAAAAATAGCATTAATTAAATAAGTAAAGATTAGTGGATTAGTAAAACTAAAGTAGAAAGCAAAACCAACAAAAAAGCCTTTCGGTTCAATTGCTGTGGCACTTAACGAAACTGCAAACTCCACACATGCATACACACACTTACGCATCTATGTTAAGTATGTGGAAGCGTCTGCGCTGCAGTTACTGTCCGATAAATTTTAGCAATGAAATATCATTATTGTCCTCGGGACATATTGCTTGAATTGCAGTTTATCATATTTTCTTCTTTAAGTCACAGTACCTGAGTTATGTGAATATGTATGTGTGCTATAGATGCATTCTGTCAAAAAAGTACCAGGAATATATCATTAAAGTTACGAGTTAGTTAAAGGGACGAAATGGCAGATAAATTTAACAGGAAATGAGCAGCCTGCCCAGAACCATTTTTAAACTAGCAAAGGGTAGGTGAGGTTAGTTATATCTGGCTGATCTGAATAGACCTCACATAGACTACAAAGCTCCGTTGTGTTACCAGTGTTGTTGGAGTTGTGTTAAATATAGTTCGTGACGCATGGCTTGGCAAGTTTTAATATACAGTTTAAATTTATGTGAGCAATATCCTTCAGAGATGAAAACTATGCCGATTCCAGGCAGTTGTAACAAAATCTGCTTAGAGCGAAGCCGTGGCAAACCAACTCTTTCTTCTTCTCTTGAACAGATCCCATTTAAGCTGCATTATATGGAGTGAGACAATGTCCCGTCCGTACTCCAACCAATATTTTACATTCCTTCTTTGGAAGTGATAAAATATGTGAAGTTGGTTGTTTTCATATTGCAAGTTCGGAGCTTTGTTTTGGTAATCCTATGGGCGGTCGACGCTTCCCATATACTTATAGACTGTGCTTCCAAAGTTAGTTCCTCGTCTTCAAAACTGAGAGTGGGGGATATATGTTCGACATACTCATCCTTAGCGAGCGGGTGCCTGCCTTGGCTAGCTCGTTAACTCTATCATTTCCCTCTATTCTCTCGAGCCCTGGTACCCAGTAAATTGTGACCTGTCTATTCTCGCAGAGCTCGTTCATTTCGGGTCTACAGTTTTGCACCCACGCCGAGCTAGTCATTACTAGCTTTAATAGTAGCTTGTCTACCCCTGAAGATGTGAAGGTGCGAGTGTCGAGGAAATAAATTTAAACGCTCATTTATGAAGGCTGAATGTGTTTTGGATAGAAACTATGTGCAGAAGGCAGCCGCTCCTACTCCTGCCGTCACTTTGGATCCATCTGCAAAGAAATTTTATGAATGGTGATCGGGTTCTAAGCTCTTATGCCAGCCATTCTGTTCTCTTACAAAACCATGCAACGTGCCAAGATTTACTTTTGGAATAACGTAGTCTGAACTTACGTTTATATCCTGTACTTATATGCTACTGTGACCAAAGAGAATTTGTGAGAATTGTCAAGTCATCCTCAGTCTTAGTGCAGACCTTTTAGCTGGGTTTCTTACTTCTAATTTGAGTGGATGCCAGCCGAGGAGTTAGTCCATTGCCGCTGTTGGAGTTGTGCTCATAGCGCCGGTTACACATACTCCTGCAATCCTTGCCCGCTCTCCAATCGTTTAGCGTACGTCATTGTATCACCCGCCGTCTCTCACATTAGCGAACCATAGAGGTCTAATAACCACCACGTATAACCAATGTGTGAGTCGAGGAAATAAGCCCCAAATCTTACCGAGCATTCCTCTGCATGCGTATAAGTCATTAGAAGCTTTATTCGCTCTATGACAGTTTACTATTTACAAGAACGTCTAGGTATTTAGACGATATTTTAAGCGTTAATTCAACTCCTCCAAGTATTGGTGGGGACCAGTTGGGAATCTTGTACTTTCCTGTGAATAGTACAAAGTCCGTCTTATCTGGATTTACTTACAGTCCGACCAATTCCGTCCACTGGTAGATTTATCTGAGTGTCCTTGTGTGTATTTCACTAATCGTTTGAGGGTTTTGAAGACACCTACCTGAGACGATAACTGCCAAGACTTCAGCATATACTAATAGTTTTGGTGCACTATCCCCAAGTTTGATGACAGTATGAACCGCTACCTGTGGATTTCCTCTGTTTAATAGGATACTCCCCATCAAGCTCAAATTTAGGCTAACTGACAACTGTAGTATTTTTCAAGCGGAGGTAGCCGCAATTAAAGCAGTTGGGAAATGCCTAATTTCTCTCTAGACCGCATCTGAACACACCGATATTAAGCTCATTTGGGTTCCCGGTCTCAGGGATGTATTGGGAAACTGCTGGAGCTGACGAGCTGGCTAAACAAGGAACCCTCGAGATGATTTCCCTGCAAAACGAGAGGATTGAGGTCTCCTTGAGAACCTGTGGTCCAATGCAGAAACGTACAAAGTCACGAGATCCTTCTGGCCGCGGGTAGATCAAATACGCTCCGGAGAACTTCTAAAGCTAACAAAGCCGCAGTTCTCGAATTGGGTGGCTGTCCTTACCGGGCATTGTCCGTTAGGTGGCCATACGGGGAGACTTGGTATTACTTCAGCTCCTTTCTTCAGAAGTTATAAGCCTCTTAAAAAGAAATCGCACCGAGAACTACCGTCGATTCAAGACAAACGGTTTCAAAAAGTATGTTAATGAGTGGACTATTCGTTGGCATCGGTAGATAAAATATATTTTGGAAGTCGCAGTTTCGGAGTCCATCCAATAAAGTGGAAATAATAATAAGTAGATTGTGTGTTATTGATCATTTTCGGGTACTTTTTTAACAGTATGCCCTTTGCATAGCATCACCAGGTTTATGTAGATATGTTAGTTTATTAAATACATAACGAAGCACGTGTGTATGTGTATGCTCTGAAGAGATTGCAATTATAAGTATTTGTTAGTATCGTCTCAATATTCGTTAAGTTTGCCTCGTAGATATGAAAAGTATGGATTTTAGTAGCGGAGTCGTATCTTCGCACGGTGTTCCATACATAAATACTTATGTGTGTGAATGTGTATGAACATAAACTACAAGAAAATATTAAATGAGAAGTATGCGGTTCGGTCCCCATTTCGTGAGTCTATTCACTGCAAATTTTTCATCAGCTTGGGATGCGTAAAATAAATTCTTAAGGGGCTTAAATTAATCCATGTCACCAAATTTGGAAGTAAACGTATATTTTTTGTGGATAAAAACCTATTGATTGTACTCTTTCTTCTTTATTCTATAAGTTGTTGAAGCTTTTCGATTCATTCAATAGATTTTGAACATCTTGAACTCCTTCTTCCGTTTTAAACATACAATTAGTGTTTGGGTGAGCTGCCCCTCCTATTTGCGGTGTGAGTCCTGCTATTTTTTCCACAATTGGAGGAACCTACCGTTTTAAGCTTATTTCGAACGGCAGATATTTTTTTATGAGGAGGTTTATCATTGCCTGCCGAGTGGCGACCTCTATTAGATAAATCTTTTTCTTACAACTTTTTGGTGTTACAGGCCAGAAGACTTGCACCTACACACTTCACGCACCAATCCATTCGGCTACGCCGTCCGTTTTTGTACTCAGAGATTGGGAGCGACTTACAATCGCACTTACACGCTTATTGCCTCTCAGCATCTCGCCCGCCATAGAGCAACAGCGCTTTTTGTACTGAATCGTCACGGGAGATGATAAATGGTGCCTATACTTCAATATGAAGCAAAGAAAGGAATGGGAGGATCCACTAGATACGCCATAGCCGAGAGTCAAATGCTCGAAAAGAATGTCGCGGTCAAAAAAGAACTCTACGTTGCCCAGCTACATCACTTGAATAAGGCTATTCAACTGAAAATACCTGATCGACATGGTCAAACCATACTCCTTAACGACAACGCCAGGCCCCTTATTGCACAAGGCGTCAAAGCGGCACTCCAAGAGCTCGAATGGGAGGTCGTTCAGCATTCGCCGCATTCTCCGGACCTTGCACCAACCGATTACCATCTTTTCCACTCCCTGTCAAACCTTATGAAGGGCATTACATTCAATAACAAAGAGGTCCTTATAAACTGGCTCAACAACTTCTTTGACATCAGGCGATTTTTGGGGGACGGTATCAACAAATTGGACAAAGGTGGGAAGAGGTTGTAAACAGTAACGACGAACATATAATTGATTAACTTATTGATATAGAATTTAGAAATAGAATTCAGAGAGATCGTAGGTTTGAATCTCTGTGAAACCCAAAATGAAGGAAAAGTTTTATCTAATAGCAGTAGCCCCTCGAAAGACAATGGCAAACCTCCGAGTGTATTTCTGCCATGAAAAAGCTCCTCATAAAAATATCTGCCGTGCGGAGTCGGCTTGAAACTGTAGGCCCCTCCATTTATGGAACAACATTCAGACGCTCGCCCCAAATAGGAGGAGGAGCTCGGTCAATCACCCAGAAAGAGCGTACGCCCCAATTATATATATAGTATATGAAATCCCTGAACCAACGTTAAGGTACGTGCCCCAGAGCCGATTACATCACTAATCAAAAATGGATCACTACTTGGCTTATTCTGCGCCAGTTTTGTTACACTACAACACACAGACATATATGTACCTACAATGAGTATGTGTTTGTTAAGTGATTTAATATGTATATACATATTTACATACATACAAACGTGCATTCATAGATACTATTTTACAACAGAGTGCGTTGACTGCGTTAAAAGGTATCAAAGCGACCAACAGTCTGACGTTCAAACTTCAAGACTCTACAACAACTACCCACTTGCAACAACGTACAACACTGCATATATTTATACATACAAACTTGCACCATAATCCTGAGCTCCCCACAGCATATCACTTAAATTATTCCCACTCCATATTCCAGCTTCCCGCCACCGCCTCGTCAGCCCCAGCAGTTCCCCCACACAACCGAGCTTCACTTAAATCCCTAAGATTGATGTTAACGGGAAGCGAATGCATTTCACTTGGACATCAATATTAAGAGTTTCCTCTGAATTGTTGTAGTTATTGGCGCAGTTGTTTTTGCTGTTGTATTATTGAATCTCAGTGCTCCCTACCTCATGTGGGATAAAATGCATTTCAGCAAGCGCAACTACTAAGGCGATGTATGCATGGGTGCATGTGTGTATGTATGTATGCATTGTTTTGGAAGCTGTTGGCTTGTCCATTCCTTCGTCCGTCCGTCCGTCCACCCATTGCACTGTCCGTCTGTCCATCCGCTAGCAGTCTTTCAGGCGGCACTGTCCACATCGTTCATTGTTCGCGCGCGTATTTATGTCCGTCTGTCAGCGTATTTAACATACACAGAATAACGCCCAACAACAATGGGCTATCGAATGTGTTTTGTTGCTGCTTAAGTTTTGCATTGCCGCATGGCAGTGTTGCATATGAATGCGAGTGCGCGTATGTGTATATGAGCGTGCAAGTGTGCATGTGTGTGCAAGTGTGTGTATGTACTTCTTCGTACAAGTGTAAATTTTATTGCTACTTTAATCTTGATGCAATGTCGATCGACATTTCACTTGCTGCTCAACAGCGTCTATATGTACATATGTAGACGCGTATGTATGCCTGTTTGCTTGTAACAACAACAATTAGCATTTAACAATAGCTCTGTTGTAATACTGCGATACAACAGCAATCATTTTGCACCGGAAAGCGAATTTATTTTCGCGATTTCCGGTTGATTATTTGGTCTGGACAAAGCGGTAAAAACACTTCCTTGTATTTCTTTGCTTAGTCGATTTTTGTTGTTGTTGTGAGTGAATGTAGTTTGCTTGAGGGCATTTTTCTCCACTCTCGCCATTCAATCATTTCGGTGGGCATAAATATCTATATACTTGTATATGTATGTATGTGTGTGTAAGTATTTATGATACCTTTTCGAATTGCATGGCTTTCAACTTTTATGTTCGTAATAATGCGGAGAAAGATTTTTATAAATTATGATAGGAAATTACGTAATTTAATTGCCACATGAAAAATGTGTTGGAAAAAAATATGATTGCGATACTTCTCATTGAATATAAACAAAACTGACAACTAAAATGCAAAACTTCAATAGCACCTGAAGATATCGAACACTGTAGTCAAAAAGGGGTGGGTCACCTTTATCAGTTTATACTATAATTTTGTTTATATAACGGTTGTATAGAAGGTCGCACAAAGAGCAATAATATTATTACTATTCCCACGCCACTTTCCCCACTGCATACCGCGCGAGGTGGGGTCCATTTTCACCAAGCACGACGGCAGCTTCGAACTGCAAGTGCTGACACTTTTGTGTTTAGGGTTTATTTTGTTATTTTGTATAGAATTATGAAATATTGCCTGTGTATGGAGGATGTCACACTTCCAGTTTTAATTATAATTTATTATAAAGGGTGGTTAAGTTTCAAGGGCCGGTGTTGATTTTCGACAAAATAAAATTTTTTAGGAAATTATTGTCATTTCTCTTTATTATGGCAAAACTGGTACGGCTCAATTACACATGAAACAAACTATTGGCCAAATAGCCGCTGCAGCCTCGGCGGCACACTTCCATCCAATGGTCCAAATTTTCGATGACGCTGAGGCATAATTGAGGTCCTATGCCGTCAATGTGCCGAATTATCTCATTCTTTAGCTCTTGAATTGTTGCTGGCTTATCGACGTACACCTTTTCTTTCAAATAACCCCAAAGAAAGAAGTCCAACCGTGTCAAATCACATGATCTTGGCGGCCAATTGACATCGCCGCGACGTGAGATTATTCGGCCATCAAATTTTTCGCGCAAAAGAGCCATTGTTTCGTTAGCTGTGTGACAAGTGGCACCATCCTGTTAAAACCACAAATCGTCCACATCCATATCTTCCGGCCCAATGATGCCGCCGGCCCATAAACCGCACCAAACAGTCACTCTACGTGGGTGCATTGGTTTTTCGGCAATCAGTCTGGGATTATCATTCGCCCAAATGCGGCAATTCTGCTTATTGACGAATCCACTGAGGTGAAAATGTGCCGCATCACTGAAGATGATTTTCTTCGAAAATTGGTCATTCACTGTTGCCATTTCCTACCACCACTTTAACGCGTTGTTCGATTGTGCATCTTTCCATGGTTCAAATTCAGTTAGTCTGAAATTGAAAAATGTCAAATGAAATGCAGAAAAAAATTGCCGTTTAGGTGTGGTTCACATTCAACATCGGCCCTTAAAATTTAACCACCCTTTATTTCGTTAGAAATTTAAGAATTTTCTTGCTATATTGCACGATTTACGAATCACCGAATTTTGAATTTTGTGATGAATATTAGGGAATATTTCTAAATATTTTAGATTGGGAAAAATGTTTTGTGGCTGATATTACAAATGGAATTGTTCGAACACTTTTTTGTTTCCATACACGTTTTATTTTTTGTATAATTTCAAAGTATCAGTCCATAAGTTCGTGAGTTTATTAACCAATAATATATTTCCCTTTATTATTTACAACGTCTTCCCAACGTTTAGGCAAATTTTTAATTACCTGCTTAAAAAATTGTTTGTCCATGGAGCCAAAATACGCTTCGATATCCCTTTTTATAGCTTCTTTTGAGAAGTCCCTTTTGTTACTCATATGGGATTGAAGTCCACGGAAAAGGTAATAATCACAAGGTGCAATATCCGGAGAGTATGGTGGATGTGGCGGCCGCCGTAGCCGAATGGGTAGGTGCGTGATTACCATTCGGAATTCACAGAGAGGTCGTTGGTTCGAATCTCGGTGAAAGCAAAATTAATAAAAACATTTTTCTAATAGCGGTCGCCCCTCGGCAGGCAATGGCAAACCTCCGAGTGTATTTCTGCCATGAAAAAGCTCCTCATAAAAATATCTGCCGTTCGGAGTCGGCGTGAAACTGTAGGTCCCTCCATTTGTGGAACAACATCAACACGCACACCACAAATAGGAGGAGGAGCTCGGCCAAACACCTAACAGAAGTGTACGCGCCAATTATTTTTTTTTTTTTTATGGTGGATGTGGCATTAGCTCCCATCTGGCTCGTTCAGCTTGCCCCGTGTTTGCCTTGCGGTATGAGGTCTTGCGTTGTCGTGGTGAAACAAAACTTTGCGTCTATTCACTAAAGACGGTCAATTTTTTTTTAGTGCCTCATTCAGGTTTGATAGCTGATGGGAATAATAATCAGCAGTTATCGTCTGGTTTGGTGCCAGAAGTTCATAATAAACAATACCGGTCATATCCCACCAAATAGACAGGAGAATATTCTTGGGGTGAAGGCCATCTCTAGAGGTCGGTTCTGGTGTTTCATCTTTATTTAACCATTGGCGTTTCTTCTTCTTCTTAATTGGCTCTATAACCGCTTACAATTTTGGCCGAGTTTAACAAAGCGCGCCAGTCGTTTCTTTCTCGTGCTAACCGGCGCCAGTTGGACACACCAAGTGAAGCCAAGTCCTTCTCCACCTGATCTTTGCAACGCAGAGGAGGCCGCCCTCTTCCTCTGCTACCACCAGCTGGTACCGCATTGAATACTTTCAAAGCCGGAGCGTTTGTATCCATTCGGATGACATGACCCAGCCAACGTAGCCGCTGGATTTTTATTCGCTGCGCTATGTCTATGTCGTCGTAAAGCTCATACAGCTCATCGTTCCATCGTCTGCGATATTCGCCATTGCCAACGTGCAAAGGTCCAAAAATCTTACGCAGAATCTTTCTCTCGAACACTCCAAGCGTCGCTTCATCGGATGTTGTCATCGTCCAAGCTTCTGCGCCATACGTTAGGACGGGCATGATGAGAGCCTTGTAGAGTGTTAGTTTTGTTCGTCGAGAGAGGACTTTACTGCTCAGTTGCCTACTTAGTCCAAAGTAGCACTTGTTGGCAAGACAGATTCTACGTTGGATTTCAAGGCTGACATTGTTATCGGTGTTAATGCTGGTCCCTAAATAGACGAAGTCTTTTACAACCTCGAAATTATAACTGTCTACAGTGACGTGGGTTCCGATACGCGAGTGCGCCGACTGTTTGTTTGAAGACAGGAGGTACTTCGTTTTGTCCTCGTTCACCACCAGACCCATTCGCTTTGCCTCTTTATCCAGTTTGGATAAGCCAGAACTAACAGCGGGGTTGTTAAGGCCGATGATGTCAATATCATCGACATACGCCAACAATTGTACGCTCTTATAAAATATTGTGCCTGAGCGATTAAGTTCTGCGGCTCGTACGATGCTCTCCAGCATCAGGTTAAAGAAGTCACATGACAGCGAGTCACCCTGTCTGAAACCTCGTTTGGTATCAAACGGCTCGGAGAGGTCCTTCCCAAATCTGACGGCGCTGCTGGTGTTGAGCAACGTCATCTTACATAGCCGTATTAGTTTTGCGGGGATACTAAATTCAGACATCGCGGCATACAGGTAACTCCTTTCCGTACTGTCGAATGCAGCTTTGAAGTCGACGAAAAGATGGTGTGTGTCGATTCTCCTTTCATGGGTCTTTTCCAAGATTTGGCGTATTGAGAATATTTGGTCGATGGTAGACTTTCCAGGTCTGAAGCCACACTGATAAGGTCCAATCAGTTGGTTGACGGTGGGCTTCAGCCTTTCACACAATACGCTTGCTAGAACCTTATAGGCGATATTTAGAAGACTAATCCCGCGGTAATTGGCACAAATTGCAGGATCGCCCTTCTTATGGATTGGGCAGAGCACACTTAAATTCCAATCGGCAGGCATGCTTTCTTCCGACCATATTTTGCATAGGAGCTGATGCATGCACCTTACCAGCTCCTTGCCGCCATGTTTGAATAGCTCAGCCGGCAGTCCGTCGGCGTCCGCGGCTTTGTTGTTCTTTAGCCGCGTTATCGCTATTCTCACCTCGTCATGATCGGGTAGCGGAACGACAATTCCGTCGTCAACGATTGGGGTATCGGGATCTTCACTTTCTCGGTGGTTTTATTGGTTTTGTTAATAAGTGTTATATCTGGTCTATTGTTACATATGATTTTATATGTATGTATTGCAATGTCCCATATAGTGTATATATTTCACTTTCCATTATATTGCGTGGTGTGTATTTATGAAATGGTTCTTCGTTTTCCAAGAATTGTAATTTGTTTGCTATTTCTTGGTGCCGAACTTTTGCGACTATATAATGCCTTTCTGTGTACTCGGTACCGGCAAGTACAGGATATCCTGTAATTATGTGGTCTATCATTTCTGCGTGGATTTGGCATCTGCGGAATTTATCATCTGAGACATTGGGATCTTTGAAAATGTATTTTTGGTAATTTTTGGGGAGGATAACATGATGATAACCGATGATCAAATCATAGAATTTTATTAAAAAATGCGTGCTCTGTTAAGAAAGTTCAAGATCCACTTTTTTATCGAAAAATTGTGTTCAGCGACGAAGCTAATTTTTGGATCAATGGGTAAGTAAATAAGCAGAATTGTCGATTTTGGAGTGAAGATCAGCCAGAAGAATTGCAAGATCTACCAATGTATCCAGAAAGGGTCACAGTTTGGTGCGGTTTATGGGCTGGAGGTATCATTAGACCGTACTTCTTCAAAGATGCTGCTCATCGTAACGTAACTGCGGATGGTGAGCACTACCGTGAAATGATATCCAACTTTTTTTGCCCAAAATGCAAGAGCTTGACTTGCATGACATGTGGTTTCAGCAAGACGGTGCCACATGCCACACAGCACGCGTAACAATGGACTTGTTGAGAGGCGAGTTCGGTGAATATTTTATTTCACGTTCGGGACCTGTCAATTGGCCACCCAGATCGTGCGATATAACGCCCTTAGATTATTTTTTGTGAGGCTATGTTAAAGCTCATGTCTTTTCAGACAAGCATGCATTGGAAGACAACAGTAAAGCATTTATGTGTGAGATACCGGCCGAAACATAGGAAGAGTATGCCAAAATTGGACTAGGCGGATGGACCATTTGAAGCGCATTCGCGGTCAAGATTTGCAAGAAATAATCATCAAACATTAAATTATATGGACTCTACTATCGATTTAAATAAAAATGTCGTGCATTTTTCTGAATTTTACGCGTGTTTTTTGTGCAATTTCCCTATAGCTCTTAAAAATCACCCTTCATAAGGTGAAGTCCAAAATAAACAAGACTGAGCTAAAATCGAAACGACAGGAGCTTTGATCTGATAACTTCGAGTTAATTTATTGAAAATAGTTTCCTCTGGCCTCGATGCACTGTTTTGAGCGATCTAAAAGCTTTTCCAAAGAGTATTTCAGGTCATTGACCGGATTTCGGAACGTTCTTCAGGATGTCGGTACAAGCCTTTTGAATGGCCTCTACGGACGCAAAACGAAACTTCCGAATAGGTGGAAGTCAAAGGGAGCCATATCAGGCAAATACGGTGAGGGATTGATGATTAAAATGCGATTTGTAGTCAAAAAATCAGTCACAAGAGTGGATCGATGAGATGGTGCATTATCATGCAATAAGCGACGGCTTCTTCCTTCGCGGTATTCAGGGCGAATTCGACGAATGCGATGAAACAAACGCTTCAAAACGCCTAGATAGAAAATTGCATTGACGATTGGGCCCATTGCCATGAACTTCTTGTGGACAATTCCCTTGGAATCGTAAAAACAAATGAGCAACGACTTGATTTTTGACTTCTCCAAATGCGATTTTTGGGTGGTGACTCGTCTGGGGCCTTCCATTCGGCACTTTGACGCTTAGTTTTAGTTCCAGGTTCATGTTGTGAACATCACGTTTCATCACCAGTTACAATGTTGTAAAGGAAGTTGTTTCGAATATTGAATTGTGAGCAATTTTTTGTTCTCAGTTAACTTGTGCGGAATGAAACGTGCACAGGCTTTCCGTAAGCCCAAATGATCAGTTCAAATGCGATAAATCGATATTTTGGAGATATTCAACTCTGACTCCAAGAATTTCAACAGTGATTTCGGTTCAGTTTTCATAAATTTACGAATAATTTCGACGGAGTTTTCAGTGATTACTGATTTTGGGCGGGCCGTATGTCATTGTCATTTATGTCCTCACAACCATATCTGAAACGTGAAAGGTAGAAAATCATTGCCATAAACTTTTTTCATCAATTCAAATGTTTCGGTAATTTTCGGTTTTACCGATTTTAAAACAAAATTGGACATTGGCTCTTTGTTCGAAACTCGTTTTTGTACCGATGACAAATGACGCAATAACTTCGCTCCCACTGAACCGAATGACACCTAGCTTTTACTGAAAGTCAGTTAGGGATGTAACTTCCAGCGCACTAACTCATTAATGGTGCCATCAAAAACATTTTTATGACGCCAGCCTCGTTTAATTTGGACTTCAACCTGTATAACAAATATAAATAATAATTGTTTATTTAAAAAGAGCGATCCTGGAACATTATAGAGGACTCTCTTTGCTTAACACTCTATATAAGATTTTAACTGGGCTTTTGTTAGCACGCATTAATGTTTGAATTGATTTGAACAAAATCATTATGGAATTTCAAGCTGCAAAGTTGCTTCAAATCATATTTGGCTCCATGACGAACTTTGCCCCCTTTTTTTGCAAATCGAGAGGTAAGGTAAAATGGTCAGCTGAGCCCATCTTTGATCTCTCTGGTTTTAAATGATTTAAACGATTTCCTACCTGTTGGAGTTAAAGTAGCTAATCTTCGTATTAAACTGTTAATGTACGCCGAGGACTTAGTGCTTTTTGCTGAGTCTCCGACCGAATTGCAGGGTATAATCGAAGGAATCCGTAATTATAGCATTCAATGGAGGCTCCATAAGAAAAAAAAAATAAAGTAAATTTGATCAAACCGGAATGTATGGTGTTTAGAGGGTGCAGCAGAACTCCTTCGTCTTATACATTAATTGGATGTTTGGCGACGAGAATATCGAGATTGTTAACGAATATAAAAATCTGGTCGCGCTGCTTATATATAATAATTCTGTTATACGAAAAATTTACATGTGAAGCTTGGTGATTCTAAAACCGCTGTCAATGCAACTTGACTTAAATATATTAATAATCCTCGAATCTGCATTTTAAATAAATTGAAAATGTATAATAAATGCTCAAAGTGAAGTTTGGAGTGTCGACGAATACGACTCACTTGAGAGATTTCTTATATTTGATTATTAAAAAATTGATTTATTTTGCCCCCAAATTATATGATTCACATAGAAACAGATTTACTTCCGCAATATCTACATACTCGTAGACTTCGAGCGCATGTGGGCTTTGTCTTGCGGTGTTTTATTCTGCCACGTCACAAGCTTCCGCGCTTCCTTGCAAAGGAGACCGCACGTCTCCACGTTCATTGGGTAAACAAGTGAAAGGATATCTCGCTAATGTTAAATATGGAGTCTCTTACTGCTTTTACTGCTAAGTCTTTGTCTGCATTCATACCTTCGTTTTTAGACTATCTTAAGAATAAAAAACATTCGACTTTTCTGAACTCTGCTATTAAATCAGAATCACACGACTTTTCTGGACTCTGCTGTTAAATCAGAATCACACGCTTTGTATGCTAACTTAGCTCTTAGAGATATTAAATATCAGCTTAATTTTTCGTGCAAAAGGAAGTCTTCTTAACCTTAATGCGAGAACTTTAAAGAATGAACTTTCTACCCCATGTACAATTTGTAACTTGGGTGTCCTGAAAAGCATTCAACTTGTCATAGATATCTGACCAATTTCTAGAAATTTTCGTTTAAAGCATTTTGGTGAAAATACATTAGATTTATCTAATATTAAAAATACCTTAAATGACTGTGATTATAGAGCTTTTTTATAAATATTTATCCTACTGCCTCAAATATACGGAAATGATTTGAAATGAATTTTCGCAAGTACTCTTTTGTATTTTGTGTTTAGAAAAAGAACTAAGCGGTTTTATTAAAAATTCTGTTGAAATTATCGAAATTCAATAACCACTACATTCACCGTGATTTTCAATAACTTTTTGTATTCGATTTGCCACAGAATTGATAATCCTGGTTTCTGTAAGATTGGAATTCCATATTTCACTGATTTTTGCCATAAATCCTTCTTATTTTTGGATGTATCCTTCCCGATTCGCTTCTTTAAATCTTTCCAAAGGTTTTCAGTGGGGCTTAGGGCTGGCTTAATCAATGCATAATTTTAATATTTTTTTTTAAAAACCACTCACGCACTAACATTGAGGAGTGTTTTGGGTCATCATCTTGCATAAAAAGCCACCGAAGGGGCATATTCTCTTCAGCAAATAGTAGCAACACTTCTTTAAGTATGTCTTTGTAAATCAATTTGTCTATTTTATTGGTTATGAGGTGAATAGGTCTTACGCCATACCAAGAGAAGCATCCACAAATCATTATGTTGCCGCTACCGTATTTTTTTTTTTTTTGTGAACCGCTGTGAGAACTCTTGTTCTTCAGGATGTCTAACATTTCGCCCAGCATCATTTCCAAATAATTAGTTTTTTTTTGCCCTCCAAAGTATGTTATACCATTTTTTCATACTCTCTGATCCACACCATGACTTGTGCTC
>JAYXIM010047068.1:0-16935 GCA_037575425.1 Anastrepha fraterculus | reverse complement strand
TTTTCATTTTACGTTCTCAAACTCTTAAAAAAGCACCCGATATAAGAAAACAATCAAAAATCGGGGAATTAAAAGAGGAAATTTAATAATGTCGATCTGTAAACATTTTATGAAAAATCTGCCAATAGGGTGATTAATTTTGCGCCCCCTTGTATCGGGTGTTTTTGTTCATGAATCCTACCAGATCATAAAAAAATGCATTCCAACACTGTTTCTGTTTTATATTTTCATTTTACGTTCTCAAGCTCTTAAAAGAACACCCAATATAAGAAACAAAACACCTTGTATCGGGTGTTTTTAGGAAATTACCTTTCAAATCAAAAAAAAGCATTACAACAATATTTCTGTTTTGTGTTTTCATTTTACGTTCTCAAGCTCTTAAAAGATCACCCGATGTAAGAAAACAATTAAAAATCTAGGAATTAAAAGAGGAAATTTTATAATGTCGATCTGTAAACATGTTATGCCAAATCTGCCGATAAGGTGATTAATTTTGCGCATACAAAAATGCATTACAACAATATTTCTGTTTTGTGTTTTCATTTTACGTTCTCAAGCTCTTAAAAGAACACCCGCTATAAGGCAACAATCGAAAATCGAGGTATTAAAAGAGGAAATTTAATAATGTCGATCTGTAAACATTTCATGAAAAATCTGCCGATAGGGTGATTAATTTTGCGCCACCTTGTATCGCATATTTTTGTTTATGAACCCTACCAGATCATAAAAAATGCATTCCAACAATATTTCTGTTTTTTATTTTCATTTTACTTTCTCAAGCTCTTAAAAGAGCACCCGATATAAGAAACAAAACACCTTGTATCGGGTGTTTTTAGGAAATTACCTTTCAAATCATAAAAAAATGCATTACAACAATATTTCTGTTTTGTGTTTTCATTTTACGTTCTCAAGCTCTTAAAAAAACACCCGCTATAAGACAACAATCGAAAATCGAATGTACGAGATGCGGTGAATTTTTAAGTCACCTTGTTTTTAACAAACCCCCTGTAATATTCATTAGAAATCAAGCCTACTATCGCTGTCATGCGCACAAATATCTACATATACCCGGGCATAGATGCATTCCCACAAAAACAAAAAGTTGTGTATGTCCAAGCCAACTAATTGACTAAAGATTAATGATCTTTATTTATTATAACTGACACCAGCGTCCCAGAACACTTGTCAGCACATTCTTAATCCGCTCTTGTCGTACCTGAAAATTTGGCGCGACGTTGCGGTGGTCCACCAAAGCAACAGCATATCAAACGGTAGTCCACTTTGGGCTCGAACACATGTTTGCCGGATTAGCAGACAAGATTTTCTCACAATCAGCAAACAAACACAAGGCGACGGCGGTGATGACGGCGGTGCAATTAGCCCAACGAGACGGTTAAGCAAACAACTAAATGATAAACAAAAATACCCAAAAAAACAACAAGAAAAATAAAAAAAATGTAAAAATAAATGGAAAAAAATGAAAAAAAACCAAAGTCCGCTACAGGCTCGAAAAAACAACCGTACAGGTTAATCAAACAGACAAATTAATTTCACTGGCCCGTTTGGCAATGAGTGCGAGTGTGTGTAAGTGTGCGGCGGTGGCCAGTGCCAAAAAAACCAGCTACTAAAACACCAAAAGACACCGAAATCGAATGTGTGGTCTACGCCAATTATGCACCGCCAAGCGGCTATCCATACTTAGTCGAGCTGAAGTTGGCAACCGCAAATGAGAGCGGCGGCACAACGAGACACATTAACTTAACAATTTTATCGCCAACTGAGCGTTTAAATGGTCAGAAGCATCAGCAGCAACAACACCACTAACAATTATAGAAAGAAATCGGGTTTCCATTTTGGGAAGTGAATTGTAAAATACAACAAATTAAATGAATGAAACCGAACAGGAAGCGAAAAGCGGCGACACGGCTGAGATGCTACCGAACGGCGGCGACGGCCACGACCAGAGAAGCGCAATGATAGTGGAAAGTGGCAAAGTGAAGTATTACCCGAATGATAAGCGTAATTTCTTAATTTAATGACCAGCAAAAATAAAAGACAACGGGGAAAGCCACTAAATTGCCATGAAGAAAAAAAAAACGCAGAACCCAACTTGACTTCATGCGTTTTTTTCGCTCAGCCGCTGATTAGATTTTATTCAACCCACAACGAACTCATTACGCAAATGCACAGGAGAAACACGCAATTGCCGCTAAAGACGCGTGCGTGTTCGTGTGAGGTGTCCACTTGCTGGCTTACCATGGCAATTGAAATATGGTGGCATCAGCAGTGCATGACCTTCATTATCCGTCATCAACAGGGCACAGTTTATGCTACGGCAAACTTCAAAATACTATGTCGGTGCACAGCTGTAAAGGTAGTAAATTTACATAATTATCATGTGAATAGCAGAAACTCCCGGAGAGTGGCATTCCAGGAGCAGCAGCACCAGCAGAGTTTGCTCGTATGCCGAACACAGCAACAGCGTTGTGTAGCTGGAGCTGCGCGCCACGGCAATGACAGTGGCGGTGACCACCAAGCAATGCACTATTTAAATAACCACACTTTATGACGAGCTCAGGTTCACACACACACACGACGCGCACACAGGCGCAAATACTCAACCGATCGTATCGCATGTCAACCCGTGCAATCTCCATCTCATTACAACCAACTGCATAGCGGATCAGTGCAAAGTCAAAGTCAATTTTGGTGCACCGCCAAGTCGCAGCACAAACCTAAGCAAAGGCAACGGTCGTGGAGGCAATATTAGTAGCGATCATCTCGAGCTCAATGACTCAATTAAGTCGATAAGTTTTAAGCGCAGCAACTGACTTAATCACTGGTGAACTGTTGAGGTAGCCAATCGCATTTACTTTACTAAACTCGCTTTAGAGCTGCGGCGCGGGAATTCGTAAAGGGTATACCGGGTACTAGAAACTCGTATGCGTGTAGGAACCGCAAATGTCCCCATACTTGTAATGAAGGCATATTTTGCAAAATGATTGCGATAATTTCAATAACTTTTATTTGATTAGGTAAAAGTGCTTTTCGGAGCGACTAGCGTGGAACAAGTGATACATTACGGTGGAGCGATTTGCGGAGTAATATGAGTATGCAATCTGTAGTTGAAAAGAATTTTATACATCGAGAATACTGAATATACTCGTATTAGATGGATGTTTTAGCTATAGCTTTACGGACATGACCGCAAAAATTCAACGTCTTGCAGAAGTGGCAGCCTGCTATGGTCTCAAAATCAATATTAATAAGACCAAAACACTACGAAACAACGTAATAAATAACCAGCCGATCGAAGATGTCAACTACTTCTGCTACCTGGGTAGCATTTTTAACCACCCATGGCGGAACTAGAGCTGATGGCAATCACAGACTTCAGAAAGCAAGACAAGCCTTTTGGCGACCAGGAGGACCAGTTTGGAGGTCCGTCTTTTGGTCAATACGCATCAAACTAAACAAAAATTCAACGCCAATGTAAAGTCAGCACTCCTGTTCGGCTGTGAGTTGTGGAACATGCCAGCGCTATAAAAAAGTGCAAATTTTTATCAACAAGTGTTTGCGACGTTTATTGCGACATCGTTACGAAAAACAGGCTATGGGAGATAACGCAACAAGATGCTATTAACGTTGAAAATAGAAGAAGGAAATGACGGATGGATTGACCACGTCCCGTGTTGATCAACGGACGACGTAACGAAAATGGCCATCGCATGGAATCCGCAGGGAAGTCGTAGGCCAGGACGCCCTGCGCATACCTGGAGAAGGCAGATCGAGCACGAAATTGAAGCCCAAAAGCAGAGCTGGAGAGATATAAAATCTCTAGCTTTAGATAGAGAAAATTCTAATATTTATAGATATACAAGTATTTATACCTTAAGCCGTAGCTGTTAATCTGATCTGTCATACACCTCCGTAGGTAAATTATGCAGACTGCCTCAGGCTATCCACGAAAGGCACACTAAGGAACCTCAAGCGTCAAGCCTCCAAATCCAGCGATTTCCGAAGAAAGTGTTCAACAGTCTCCTTCTCTGCCGAAACCCTATAGTTTTTGCAACGCGGGTTGTATGGAACTCAAAGCTTTTCCGCATGAGTTTCGTTCATCGAATAACCGGTGACCAACGCTATGAGTTTGTAAATTCAGTGGCGAGGGATCCCCAGTACATTAAAGGTCCTACTTCTGTCGTATTGAGGCCAAGGTATTTTTGAGATAGCACAGGATAGGTAAGAATTCAAAGAAGAAAGAAATTGTGCAGTTTCACTTTAACAATGGTCAAGGGGACATCGAGGTCTGAGATGGGGACAACTGAAATCGGTTCTGTTAACCTTTTCCTGGCAACCTTATCATTTCATTTCCCTCCATGTTTCTATGCGCTTGAACCCAGATAAGATAAATGTTTCCTACATATTCGAGACGTTTCATCTACTCCTTACAGGACTTAACCAGAAGAGAGTTGCAACATGGCGACGACAAGGTCTTCATCGCAGCTTGACTATCGCGAAAGGTATTTATGTTTCCCTCCCAACAGCGATCCCTAAGTATTTTGCATGCCTGCAGGATCGCGAAGGAAGACTGAAATATTGGCTGATCTAGAGAAAATCCCCGGTTCAACTCTTGATTCCATTTTGGATCCGTCGGTGGTAACAGTATCGGTACCTATGTCCGTGCAGACTCTCCCCTCTTTCCAATCGAGCCTGCTTGAGAAGATAACCGTCGCACAGCCCTGGAGGATAAAGAACTTCTTCTTTTTCTTGATTGGCGCGATAATCGCTCACGTGATTTTGATCGAGTTTAACAAAGAGGTCGTTTCTTTCTCGCACTATCCGGCACCAGTTGGACACACCAAGTGAAGCCAAGTCCTTCTTCATCTGACGTTTCTAACGCAAAGGAGGCCTTCCTCTTCCTCTGCTACCACCAGCTGGTACCGCATCGAATACTTTCAAAGCCGGAGCGTTTGTACCCATTCGGACGACATGACCTAGATAAGGTAGCCGCTGGATCTTTATTCGCTGCGCTATGTCTATGTCGTCGTAAAGCTCACACAACTTCATCCATCGCTTGCGATACTCGCTGTTACTAAAGCTCGAAATTCCACAAATCTTCCGCAGAATCTTTCTCTCAACAGAATCTTTGGTTCTAATGGTTGTGTGTGGAGAAGTCCACGCAAGTGGGGACACTACCTGATTGTCATTCACTTTGGAGTGGCTAGGACAATTCTTCTGCACACGGTCCAAGCAGTTCACAACTTCTGGGTTTTGCCCGCCCCATTTGTGAGCAAGGTAATGTGAGGTGACAAAGCATTCCAGGATATCTGGTTGTGCGCTGGGCTTAGGACCCACCTGTAAAAACTCTTACCTCATGAAAACGAAGGATGAAGATAGTACAGAGAACTTTCCTTGTCGTTGTCTAGCTTTCGCAAGGCTTAGATAGGGTCAGATGTATTGAGAATGAACGAGCTACATTCTCTTCCTCTCGATTCCACTTGTTCTTCTCGATCATAAATACTACCTCTTGGCTTTAGTGCTTGAAAAAAGTCGCCCCATAAGTCCATTCCTATGTGTTACTCTTTAACTAACCACCGGAGTCCTATGCGAAGATTCTATGAAGATCCCGGAATTTCAAGTGCATATCCCTGAGACATATTTTCTTGTGCATTCAGGGTAACAGAAAGGAAAGAAGAAAGGAGTCTCTGCCTAAAATATATTAGATTTGCCTTGGCAGACTCAGCGCATATTCCTCCTCTTCTTACAATACTTGATCTGTAGCAAAAAAGAACTGATCCTTCTTAATGTGCCGCTCCACTAAACAACCGTACAGATATTTACATACCGACATGTGTAGATTTGCTCTCAACATACCGCCTGACGCAATATTTCAATCGCTTTAATTGCCGCGACGATTGGCATAGCGAAGTATAGTAAGCAACTAGCCAGTGGTTTTACAAAAACAACAATAGTCGTGTGTGCGCCACAGATTTGCCGACGCTGCAAACTGATACACTTTGCGAGTTATTTAAATGCGTTTGCAGTATACCATATAATTTTATAATTTCAAATAAAATACTCAGTTTTATTTAAATGAAGCTGTTTGTTAAAGTGAATGCTTGCCTTTAAATATAAAAATAATAAATATAGAGATGTCAGAGCAGATTAAGGTAAATTTCCATTAACAGTAGATCCCCGGGCTTTAGAATTCTATGTTTAGGGTTGGGTTCGATGTATTTTTTTTTTTATTTTATTCTATTGACATACAGATCTACATATTAAATGGAATTGCCACTAATTAAGAATATTATTTGGAAATTTTGAGATTTTACAATTCAATTTTTTACGATTTTTAAGGCATTTAATCGAAATAATTTGAAGCTGAATGAAATCGAAATAGGTCACTCCGAACAGATTTGTAATCAAAGCTAAGATAGGTCGAGCTTTACAAGTAAAAAACAATAGGAGAAAAAAATGTTTTTTCTAAAATAAAACAATAAAACATAAATAATTAAAGCAGTAGTAAGAAACGATATTTGCTACCTCAGCAACAGTTGAGTTATGGGATAGGCTGAAGCTCGTTTCTACTCAGCATGCGGAACACCTTCCTCTTTTAGTGTTAATACTGTTTTGTAGGGCTCAAAAAGGCGTTTATTCTTGAGTTTTTTTTTTTTTTTTTTTTTTGGAGGGAAAACATTTTCTTAACTCTGCCATCTCTCAATTGGAATTTAATCCATAAGCAAGGTGGTACTGCAATCTGTGACAATTACTGCGGAATAAGTCTTCTAAATATCGCGTGCATGGTATTATCGAGCATATTGTGCGAGAGGTTGAAGCCCACCAACTAATTGGTTGTTGTGAGGTTTCAGACCTGGAAAATAAACAGTCGACCAATACGGCAAGTATTATTCATATCCGAGGCTGTTGATCCACTCTAAGTAAAATGTACATTCAAGGAGGATACTAGCCTCATTTGTGTGGAGTTTTTGAGACCTTGTCTGGTCAGCTTATTGGTAGGTAAGTGATATTTTATTTCTCTCCAGCCGCCTAGATGTGCTCGAGGTCTCCCCTTCCCGCCACCTGGGGACGCACCCTCTAGAGGTTATAGGCTCCCCTCGTTAGGACAACAAACCAGCCTATCTTTGATTTATAAATCTTACCAAAGATTTCGACAGGAACAGACTAAAAGACGTGATAGAGCTACTCAGCAAAAACAAAAAATATAGCAAAAACTGGCTTGGAAATTAACTGCGGATTAAACAAAAACAACAAAGTAGCTATAAAAGTAAACTCAAAGATAACATGTCTAATATCAATAACATCAATAATTATGCAAATTGATAGTCAGCAACAAGCCGATAGAGCAGGTTCTTGAATTTACCTATTTCGGATCAAGAATCACTTGCAATAGAGATCTAAGGATAGCAAGCTGCCAACAAAGCAGAGCATCGCTATTGCCTAAGAACTTCTGTTTGGAGAAACGAGCGCATGGGGATCGACAGCAAAGGAAAAATCTAAAAGGCACGCATTCGACCAATTTTGAAGTATGCTGTGAAAACAAAGGAGGACACGGCTGTAAAACAAAAAGATATGGCGACAGTTGAAATGAAAGCACTGCACGCAATAGCTGTGTATCCAGCTCGACCGAAAGCCAAATGAAGAAGTAGAAAACATAGCAGCATAGTAGAAATAACGAAATAGGTGCGAATACGAAGAGAGGTATGGACCACGTCCGAAAAATGTCACATGGACGCTTGGGGAAGATAGCATTAGAAGGTAAAGAGAACCCAGAGAACCGTCAGAACGCTGGCAAGAGTGCTAGATATCGGGATCTGCTGATACGGAAAACTAATTACACAATATGATAAAATATACTTGAATATAATATAAAATAAAATAGCTCATAGCTGTTATTGTAAACAGGATCAAATCCTAAATAAATGATGAAGAAGAAGCCAAGTTTTGGAAAATACCCATGAAAGGAGAATCGACACACATCCCCTCTTCGAGTTTTAAGCAGCATTTAACAGCACAAATAGGAATTACCTGCCGCCATGTCTGAATTTGGTATTTATACAAAATTAATAAGACTGTGCAAAATGGCATGGAGTAATACCAGCCTGTATCTGTCTATAATGGAATGGATCGCTCTGAGTCGTTTGATACCACATGGGGCTTCCAACAAAATGAATCCTCGTGTGACTTATTCAACCATATGCTGGAAAAGATCACTCGCGAAACATAAATGATTATCGAGCTTAGCCAAACCTGGGCAAAAATTCGTATCTCTCCAATCAAAAAGAAGAAGAACTTCAAAAACGGAAGAAGTCCAAAAATGTCTACATTTCAGAAATTTAAAAAAATTAACCTTCTTTACAGGAAAAAAATGTTCTTCAACAACAATTTGTTTTATTTCAAAATTTCGAAAAGGTCCATTACTTTTTTATTTTTAATTACGCCCGTCAAAAACACTTTGGTCCCAGTTCAATAGAGGTAGGACTCAAAAAGCCCTGGGGACTGGACACCATTTGATTTCCAAGCTCGTACCTGTGTTTACCGGTCATTGGAAGATCGGCACACATGCAGAAAAGCCAGGTTTACCTTAGAATCTGCATTACAGTAGCTGTGGGGTCCTTTCAAGGAAAGAAACTGTTGAGTACTTCCTCTGTAAATGTCCAGGTTTAGCAAGCAGACGATTAAGGTCACTGGGTGCTCCTTTCTTTGACAGCCTGAGGCAGTACGCTAATCTAAATTCCATCAATCTTCGCCATTACGTCAACAGTTCAGACTGGCCCAAAAAAGAGCTTCGAAGCTTTTAGTAAGCAGAGCAACTACCAGATGCTTGTTCGCTTTCGGCTTTGCATCTGCAGATAGAAATATCAGAAAACGTTGTAACTTTGTGTACATATTTTCAAATTTATGAGGAATCGATTGAAGCGATAGTCGCTTTTACTCAATAAACCGTGTAGTCCACATCGTTGTTGAGTATAGCCTGGCATCTTCTTCGTGCTTTGAACCAGCTTTTCTGCGCAGTTTCGCGACTAGATTTTGCGAACTTGACGCACGAGTTGCTTCAAATCATGGATTGGCCTTCCGGCAAGATGCGTTTTAGTAGTTCCCCACACATTTTCAATGGGGTTGGCGTCTGGGGCTGGGAAGGCCAGTCCAATACTGTGACGCCATTTTCTTGTTTTGTTGTTTCTCAATGTGTTTTTCTGAGACTAAGCATGAAAATGAAAAAAGAAAATTTTTTCCAAAGATGTTTTGAAAAATGTAAAAAAAATTGGTTCCCAAATATGTTCCATAAGGAAACTAAAATTTTTTTCAAGAGATCTACGGATTTTAAACACCATTCTGGTTCCAAATGCGATACAAATCGATTTTCCTTTTAGTTAAAAGGGGAAAATTATTAATAACAGTTCATAATATTTGTAAAAATATTTGAAGAAATCAAATTTAATTTACCAAACTGATCTATTTATTAATAAACTCAGGTTTTTATTGAAAACAACAAATTTTTATATGATTTCAATTATAACTCAAGCTTTTTTTTATTAATTGTGGCAGTGAGTCAATGGGCGGTTGAGATGGGTGTGATCAGATCCTTCTTAAATTTTGTTTTGGTTTTATATTTTTCTGATTTATGTGAAATATTCACATTTTCCACCTTCCTAAAATTAAAATTAAAGAAGTAAGTCAACAGATTCCCACAAACTGCGTTTATGTGGCACAAAACTTGACATTTTTACACCAAGAAAATGTTGCTAATAGGGAGTTACAAATACTTCAAGTTTATATGGTTGGCAAACATTCAATGATATTCTATACATCTAGCAATTTTAACATAACTTTATTCTGTCAGACGGCGGAAACCTAATAATTTTGCTTTCTTGCTTTTCAACCAATTCTTGTATTCTTCTTCTTCTTCATATTTAATTTAGGACTAGGTAGGTAGGTATAGTGGTTATCGGTTGACACACCTAGGCCTGCTGTAGGCCCATTGTGATACCACTAGGGCTGTCCCCTCTCCTCACTCTACATTGTCCTCATTGAACAAACCTGTGGCTTTGATATATCTTGTTATTTTTATACTTGTTATTTTTATATTGGCTACTTCTGCCAAGTTGTTCAGGGAACTTTTTCCTGAAATATTAAACCTTCTGAAATATTAGCCTGTTCGCAGCACTGCTAGTGTGTTCATTTATAAGCATCTTGCAAGTTGCTAAAGGTATAGATATGTTCGCTTTGTCTGGTTGGATCGGTAATGTGGTTTCCAATCTCGCTAGTTCATCTACTTTGCAGTTGGCTTCTATGTCTCTATGACCCGGCACCCAGAGCAGGTTTATTACAAAGTTCTGTGATAGTTCTGTCAAAGTCAAAACGTCGATACATTCTTTTACTGTCTTCGAGTTAATATTAGGCGCTTTTAAAGCTTTTAAGGCCGATTGGGTATCTGAATATATGTTTATATCTCTTGTTGTGAGGACACTTTCATTTAGGGCTAGCAGGCCATCTCTGATGGCCAATATTTCAGTCTAAAATACACTGCAGTAATCCGATATCAGATGTTGGCATTCATTCCTTCAGAATAAAGGCCTCCACCTACTTGATCATTTAACTTGGAACCATCAGTATACATGCTGTTTTCACTTCTTTTGTCCATTACCCCATTGGACCAATCTTCTCTCGTTGGGAAAGTTGTGATAAAGTATGAGATGAAATGGAACTCTACTGAGCTACAATAGTCTGTCGTTCGATGTAGAAAAGGGTTATTCGTCTAGTATTCTTGCGTGACCTCTTCTGTGAGTGGCTAAGTTAGAAGATTATCTTAACCTAAGCCCCGATTTCGTCGCCAGTTGTTTGCTGTAGGCCTCAATCGGTAATAAGTCCAGCATGGCATTCATCGCTGCCGTGAGCGTAGTCTTTAGTGCAGATACTAGCACCCCTTTGAATACTTTCTAGGCATTTTACTGTTGTTCTTTTCTCGAGTCTTGCCCACCAGATTAGAACACCGTATGTCATGATAGGCCGTACCACTGCTGTATATAGCCAGTGTACTATTTTTGGGGTTAGGCCCCATTTTGCCCCCACAATTCTTGTGCATGTATAAAGTGATGTGGCTGCTTTTTTTACTCTATCATTCATCGTATGTTTCCACGAAAGCTTCCTATCTAATACTAGTCCTAGGTAGCTCGCCACTTCTCTAATTGACAGTGTGATTCTCTCAAGGGTAGGGGGTTTAGAGCAGGTGTCCTGTATTTTCTGGTGAACATGATTAGTTCTGTCTTGTTGGGATGTATCCCAAGACCACTCGATGCAGCCCACCAGCTTACATCGTACAAAGTATTTTGCATTATGTTGCAGAGGGTATCTGGGAATTTCCCTCTTATTAATATTGCAACATTGTCTGCGTAGGTCACTACGTGTATCCTCCTTTCCTCTAGATTCTTCAACCATTGATTCATTGCCAGAATCCACAGCAGAGGAGAAAGTACACCGCCCTGATGGGTGCCTCTCTTGACGGATCTGCTCATCGTCAAGGAGTCCAATGTCGAAATTACGAACCTGCCTAGTAGCAACTGTTCCGTAAGTTTCACAAGGCCCTCGGCGACACCCAAATCAGTCATTGCGTTTGTTATGGCCTCCGGTAGGATGTTGTTGAAAGCACCCTCTATGTCTACGAAGGCTACCTTAACATAAAATTAATGCACTTCCAGGCTCAACTGACTGCTTTTAAGAATTCTAAAAACATAAAAAAAATACCAAAAAAATCCTTCCACAGCCTGATGTAAGCCTTCAATCTCTATTTAATGCTTTATTAAAACGCGTCATACGAATATAAAATCACAAAGCATGAACACTACAGAGAATGCGGATTTTACAGCAATGTTTTGCCCATTTAGCACAAAGGCAAATCTTTTGCAAGAATTAGAAAGATATTTTAAACAGAGGCTTTCAAAAAACCCTTCTTGCAACGCTTACACAACAGCACTCACAATGCAAAGGGCTTAGGTCCTAACACAAATCCGCAGATACAAATCAAATTTAATCCTTTCCCTACGCAATATTGCAACACTGAAACCATATTTCGTGGAATCGCAATAAATAACATTTTTCTACGCCAACAATGCACTGAAAAATGAAGGGAAGGGAGTAAGAATGTACGAAGAAACATGGTTTTCCTTTGGCAAATGTCAAATTAATCTGCTTAGAAAGATTGCAATGACATTAAGACTAAAGCTAACGAGATCCCTTCACGTGCAGAAGTACATGAGTATTCTCGTACATGCCCTGTAGGGAAAAATAAACTAGTATAGAAGTATTCTAGTTCAAATACTGGTATTTAATAGGAGAAATTATAAGAATTCGTCATTGACTAGAATAAGAACGGTCTGCAAATTAGTTGATATTTTTTCGGATAAAAAAGAGTTAAGGCTCGTCTCTAAACGCACCAAGGCACCGAAATAATTAAGGAATTTTGATTTGGCAAGATTCTTCGTCACTGTAGACAGTTATAATTTCGAGGTTGTAAAAGACTTCGTTTATTTAGGAACCAGCATTAACACCGATAACAATGTCAGCCTTGAAATCCAACGTAGAATCTCTCTTGCCAACAAGTGCTACCTTGGACTAAGTAGGCAACTGAGCAGTAAAGTCCTCTCTCGACGAACAAAACTAACACTCTACAAGACTCTCATCATGCCCGTCCTAACGTATGGCGCAGAAGGTTGGACGATGACAACATCTGATGAGACAGGCGTCACTTGGAGTGTTCGAGAGAACGATTTTGTGGAAGATTTTTGGACCTTTGCACGTTGGCAACGGCGAATATCGCAGACGATGGAACGATGAGCTGTATGAGCTTTACGGCGACATAGACATAGCGCAGCGAATAAAGATCCAGCGGCTTCGTTGGCTGGGTCATGTCGTCCGAATGGATACAAACGCTCCGGCTTTGAAAGTATTCGATGCGGTACCAGCTGGTGGTAGCAGAGGAAGAGGAAGGCCTCCTCTGCGTTGGAAAAATCAGGTGGAGAAGGACTTGGCTTCACTTGGTGGGTCCAATTGGCGCCGGTTAGCACGAGAAAGAAACGCGAAAGCGCGCTTTGTTAAGCTCGGCCAAAATCGCGTAAGCGGTTATCGCGCCAATTAAGAAGAAGAAGAAGATTCTATGACAAGGTTTAACTCTATACGAGGACCGTCTTTTTTGTTTTACGCCCTGTAATGAAAAAATAGTAAAATAATAATGAAAATGGCTTTAGTTTTTTCGAAATACTATCCTCGGATGTCAGTATATACATAATTAGCGCGCTCACCCTTTTTTGGGTATTTGAGTCTTGATGTTGTTTCACAAATGGAGGGACCTACAGTTTCAAGCCGACTCCGAACGGCATATATTTTTATGAGGAGCTTTTTCATGGCAGAAATACACTCGGATGTTTGCCATTGCCTACCAAGAGGCGACTTCTATTCGAACCTACGTTCTCTCTCTGAGCTCCGAATGGTAGCCACACACCAACTCATTCGGCTACGGCGGCCGCGGCTCGAAAGTCAATACACTTCTGAATTTGCTAGAACCAATTCTCAAAGCACTTTTGGCACTCAGAAAGAGGAACTGTAGAGCGTTTCCTTTGCGGTTGCCCTGCGTTTTTTAAAATACGCTTAAAATATTTGGCGGCACCACAGATTTATGGATTGGAAGATATCTCAGCAGTAAGTCTGAAGTATCTCCTTAGATTCGAAATAGAAACGGGCACCATTCGGGTGGACTATTTCAAAACACAAAACACATGTGAACGACCAGTTCAACCTAACTTTAACCTTAACCTTTAGCACTTAGAAATGGATACCTCCAAACGAGCTGCCTCAACAGGCTTCAAAGGCCTCAAAGGCTTCTTTCGGCGCTGAAAAACGTTGATCTCGTTGCATTGTCTTTTGGTGAAGGATGTTCCGAAAACGTTTGGCAAAGAAAAGGTCGTGTACCACTCAGATTGTATCGAGGTTACCCTAGGAACATGTCCACCTGTTGTACCGCAAAGCATAGAAGGACTAGAAAATTTGGTTGACAAGATTACCTACAACATGAATGCTGCCTTCAGCTAAAGCCTGTCCCATAAGAAGACTGAGGGGTAAACCCAAGCCTAAGTGGTGGACAGCTGAACTAAGCAAGCTTCAAAAACAAAGCAGAAGCGCTTTCAATGAGGCAAAGAAAACACGTCTCGCAGAAGATTGGAAAGGCTATAAAGATGCTCTGAGAATCTATAAGAATGGAAATCAGAAATGCCCAAAGGCCCAATCTTGGAAATACTTTTGTGAAGAAGTTGAGGTGCCAACTGAGACCTTCAGACTTCGTAAGATATTAGCGGGAAGTCCTCAAAATTGAGAACAGCTACAGAAAAGTGATGGTACTTTCACTACAACCACTAAAGAGTCTTTAGAACTTTTACTTAACACTCATTTTCCAGGCTCAAATAATATAATAATAATCTTAACCCGGAAGAAAAAAAAATATCACAAAGCAAACTAAATCAAATTATTAATACGCAATATTAGAAGTTTAAGAAAGTATCATAGAAGCAAAGTCATTACCAACAGCTTTGCCATGCAGCCAATATGAAAAAACTCTAAATTACAAAGCACTCTAGATGAGGTATTAAGTCTACAATACCTTGAATAACATCAAATACAAAAGAATCAGACAAAACAGGCCGAGACTGCAGGGAGTTCAAATTGATAAGCAGGCATCTAGAATAGTATGAGGGTAAGAGGTCAAGAAAATGAAGGGAACGTAGAGCAATGCCAATAAAGACTTTTTGAATATGTTGAATTCGTTCATAAACATTTCTTTCTCACTAAACGACACGAGTCCCTTTTTAGGCAAAAGTATCAAATTGTACGGTATCAAAGATCAAACAAATTTCGAATATTGCAATAATGGTCCGACTAATGTCCAGTCTCTCATCAGTTGGCACACAACATTGATTACTTATGGCACAAAAACCGTTTTTGGTTGCCCTTCAAGTAATTCATCCTGCAAAGATTCTCGGCCACGTTGGAACTCGTTGTACTTTCACTGTCACTACAGGGTTTTGATTGAAAAATAATGGCCTTCCCGCGCGGAACGTCTACCAAGCGATCAACCGAATCGGCTGGTGGGGGAAAATGTTCTTTGGACATTCCCCTTCCACTAGAAACCGGTCCCAGTTCGCTGGCAACAGCGGTGCAGTCAACATCGCTCCGCGCGTGAAAGCTATTTTAAAAGTGTGTTAGGATTTTGCAGTGGCGAAAATGCAGCGATCGTTGGAGCAACGTTACTCGATAAAATTTTGCGTAAAGCTAATCAAAACGAGTACCGAAACCATTGGGCTACTCAAGGAGGCTTACGGGGACCAGTGCCCAGGTAAAATGGTGGCACAAGTCGTTCAAGGAAGGCCGGAAGGACGTCGAAGACCAACAGCGATCTGGAAGGCCTTCGACGACGCAAACAGACGTAGATGTGAACCGGTTTCTGCATTGGTGAAGATGGGGGTTCCGGTGCTTCCCCACCCTCCCTACAGCTCAGACCTGTCCCCTCCGGACTTTTTCTTGTTCCCGCACCTGAAAAGAAAGCTGAAGGGGTGGCGTTTCGACTCCATCGAGGCGATCCAAAAATCTGTGACAGCCGAATTGAACGCGATTCCGACGGGTGAGTTTAAAAAATGTTTCCTGCAGTGGAGGGACCGCTACCAGCGGTGTATTGACGCTCAAGTGTCCTATTTTGAAGAATATTAGTTGTATAAGCCAAAAGGTTTAATAAAACTGCTTCAAAAAAATAAGGGTCATTACTTTCATCAAACCCTGTAAATGTTGTGTTTCTAAAACAAAAGTCGATGTAAGTTGATCACTGCGCTCCTGTCTCGATAGTTCATGTCGAAAATCGTTATAAATCATCCCACGAATATTTTGGTGATTTAGCTCCGACTTTTGGGCGAGTTGAATTTTTCATTTCACTGAAAAAGAAGAAAAAAAAGCTCGTAAGTGAAAATTTTATATGTAAGTTTATGATAAAAGAAATGCAAAACTTTTCAATTGAAATATCGAATTACAGCTCTTCAAAGCGCAAATATAAAAGGCAACCTCTTTAAAAGACTTTATTAATATGAATAAAAAGGTGGTACTGGAAAACCGTACTGTGATGCCGTGTATTACTTTAAATTACAAACAGATGACTTCCCTTGTTTCGTTTGCAATAAGGATCATGGCCTCAATATCTCTACGGTCGCTGAAGACCGAATTAAAAAATAAGCAGGAGCACACTCCATCAGGCAGTGACCAGAAGCCCACTCCTTCAGGCATCGAAGGCATGTGAAAAAGAAAGCTAGCAAACTCCTCAAAACCTCAGATCTCACCGACGATTCCTCCGAATTAGACCAGAAAATGACTTCAATTAAATAAAAGACGGTGCTTGAAAAGAAGGGCATAAAATATGAGTCCGAAATTTAACTAGCATTCATTTCACTTATGTTCGCAAAGTCAATACTTTAAATATTATTTCTTTATTTGTTTTTCATAGAATTTGTTTTAATTTTCTTGGAATTTACTTAAAGTGTAATTTTAATTTTAATTTTCATTTAATTTAAGACAAAACCAATGGTGTATACACTTTTAATATGGAATAGGAAAGCATTTCATTTTGGTTTGTTTATATTATAATGGGTTTTCCAAACAGAGGTGTTATTTTGAAAGAAGAAAAATGGTATTTTTAATATACCAGGTAGATACCTATGAAATTAGACTTTTTTTAATAACAGCCATCGCTAGCGACACATTTTTCTCATCTCTCAGGCAATTGTCGATGTCGCGCCAAAAAAATTGGCCGTCTTTGGTCGCAAACCAATCATCGAGCCATTTTTCGGCTTCTTCGTTAGAATTGAAGCGCAGCTCGGAAAGTGCGTG
>JAYXIM010047067.1:0-17080 GCA_037575425.1 Anastrepha fraterculus | reverse complement strand
TAACTGCTGTTTTACTGACATTTGTCAAAATGACATTTCGTAGGGCATTGCCATATTAAAAATACCACTTAGGTTAGGTTGGAATAAATGGCTGCCAACTCGGATGGGCCCACTTGGACAAAGAATTAAAATTCGTTCACTGTGAAACCATAAGGGAAAATACCATACAGGAGGAAAAAACAGAGTGAAAAGAACTAAACAGGTGGAAAGAGGAAGAAGGGGTTTTAGATTAGAGGATGATGACCAACAGTGGCTAATTAAATACGTACATAACTGCCTCAAGCTATGGATGAAATTCACCAGGAGTGTGATTTTCAAACCCACAATATCCGTAGATGTAGTTAAAAGGTGAGAGCCCAGATGTCTAAATCTTTGCCCAACGAGAGCAGGGCGCTTAGAAAAAGCTGCTGAGATGAGATGATCCAGGCAGCTTCTGCAGAAAGGCATGTACATCTAACAGACAAGGACAGGTAAGGATACCAGCCAATCTTTCTAGGGCAGACTCTCAGAGCATAAGCTATTGCAGCGAGAATACCACTTGCTAGCATGAAAAAAGATAGAACTTGAACTGGTTTGGTTGAAAAGTGAGCGGGTATTTTTCGAGTGCACAAATAGTCTCTTCCCTGCAGGGTATTCATTCGTCTATGGTAGACCACATACACACAAACATACATACATACATATATACATACATAAGCAATTTTTGCAGGACAATCGAGTGAATTTTCCCAGCTCGCAGAAACTATGCACTTCCCTACGCTCACGTTATTTCTTGGAATTGGCGATATTCGCACAAAAGTGCATTCGTTTTTTTGTGTGCACATCCTTCGTCTATGCAGACTTCTGCTTGTTGAAGGTATTAGTTGAATATAAAGAATATCGATTAAGGCAACATGTCCTTGCGGTTTCTGCATGCAATGTTGCATTCTTAGGTTTCATTTTTTGATTGCGTATTTTTTACCCATTGCTTAGTTGTATAAAAAGTCTGTTTGTATGCGAAGAATAGCAAAGAAAGAAACGGAC
The DNA here is from genome assembly GCA_037575425.1 of Anastrepha fraterculus. Lineage (NCBI taxonomy): Eukaryota > Metazoa > Arthropoda > Insecta > Diptera > Tephritidae > Anastrepha > Anastrepha fraterculus. The sequence goes on along the minus strand of JAYXIM010047067.1, from coordinate 16,057 downwards.
ATGTAAACAAAACCAATGTTTATGCAATTTTTTGATGGGGGACCAACAAAATATTTTTTTTGTTTTTTTTAGCTATGCTCGTTCATGTCCTTTGGGCAATAAATTTTACTGCTTTCACAGGAGGTTGTGGATGCCTTAGATGTGTCTTTAATGCACATACCTGGGCGTCTTTACTTATAGATTGCGAATTCTCTATAGGTAAATCAGTGGCGTTTTCATTTTGGTACATTTTTGTGTACATACAGGGTGTTTGGTCAATTTGGTTGGAAAATGATCTATTCAATTGCTTCCCCTTCTTTAAATTTGAAAATAAATGTCTGTAGAGGACCCTGTACGCCTGCGTCTGCACTGGCAATCCAAAGTAAATATTATAAGTGAATCAACATTTGAAGAAAAGTAAAGTTGATTGCTTAGACAATTTGCAGCATTTCCTTTTCCTCTGCTTGCACTAAAAAAAGAATCAAACCTTCTCGTTAACCTTTTGAGGTAAATACGTACAATGGCTGGAGCTCAGCTCAGCATGTGGGCATATTCTCGTGCTACTTACTGCTACTGCGCTCAGGATAGGTGCGTGCCAGAGATGTCAGTCCCGAAAGCTCGAGGTTTAGTACCGACAATTCCGAAATTAGTTGATTGGAAGCCGGATTTTTTTTTTAATTTTAACGTGTAGAGAAAAGTAAAATATAATTTGATTGAAAGAGAGTTTATATTAATTCCAATTTTAAAAATTTGTGTCTATTTTTCATGACAAAAACTCTGCGTGGCCTGCCTGACTTTCATAAAATGTACAAAAAACTCAAAAAAATGTGCTGAACTATGAACTATTTTCTGGCGTAAGAGTTATTTTTTATTTTTTGTGTCAGTATCAATCCTGAAAATTCGGGATTCAATAAAAATACCCCGAAAATCCCGAAATGAGTTGTTTGTATACCGGACTTTTTTATAATTTTAAAGTGTAGAAAAATTAAAATATAATTTGATAGAAAGAGAGTTTCTATTGATTCAAATTATAAATTGTTGTCTATTTTTCATGACAAAAACTCAGAAAAATTCAAAAAAATGTGCTCAACTATGAACTATTTTGTGGCATTAGAGGTATTTTTAATTTCTTTGCTTCGGGAGCAGTCCCGAAATTTCGGGATTCAAGAAAAATATCCTGAAAACCCCGAAATTAGTTAAATAGATACTGGATTTTTTTCATCAAACAAAAGTGTAGTACAAATTGGAGTATTATTTGATTGAAAGAGGATTTATATTATCATAATTCAAATTAAAAAAAGTTTGCCTTTTTTCATGCAAATTTCCTAAAGATAAAATTTTCCTAAACGATAAAAATAAAAAAAAATGTATTCAACTATACCTTTTACCCTTTACCTGTATCTGTCATACCTTGTTTTTATTTTATTTCTCTGCTTCGGAACTAGTCCCGAAATTTCGGAGTTCAATGAACAATATCACGAAATCCTGGGATCAACTTTTATCGCTAATCCCGGTAAAAAAGTTTCTATTTTATTTAACTTTTTCTGGACAAATTCCGAAATTCCGGAGTTCAATAAAAAATATGACCACATCCCGCGATCAACTTTAATCGCTAATCCCGGTAAAAAACAAAAAAACCTGTTGAACTAAACACCAGTTACTGTCATACCATTTCTAATGTTTTCAACTATAAACCGGTTCTATCATACCATTTCTGTCTTATTTCTCTGTTTCGGGATCAGTCCCGAAATTTCGGAATTCAATAAAAAATATTAAAAAGTCCCGAGATCAACATTTATCGCAAATCCCGGTAAACAAGCTTCTATTTTATTTACCTTTTTCGGGATCAGTCCCGAAATTTTCGAGACTCAATGAATATACTGTTACTGTCATAGCATTTCTAATGTGCTCAACTATAAACCAGTTATTATTTATTATATATCTTTTTCGGGACCAATCCAGAAATTTCGGTTTTCAACAAAAAATATCCCAAAATCCCGAGAACAACATTTATCGCTAATCCTGGTAAAAAATTTTCTATTTTATTTATCTTTTTAGGGACCAGTCCCGGCACGCCTAACATATATGCATGTATGCAACTTGCAACAACAACAAGACTTTTTAATTGATTCTATTCATGCCTTCTGCTTTCATTCATGCAACACGGCTAAGCAAATAAAACGCAATAACAATGGCATAAAAAGAAGTAGTTTACGTAAAGCAAAAGCAAACAAGTGCCAAAAATTATTGATATTGCAACAGTTGCAACAATTGTGCATAACCGATTGCAGCGAAAACTTCTACACACTCACACATACATAAGCTACCCGTCACCTTTGTGCGCCCGAGGAGTGAAGGCAAACTAAGAAATACGAATAGACATGCATTTTTCACAAATCACTTTTATTGTTTTGCAACGCGCCTCTGGAAAAGCAAACAACCGGTTGCCTCATCTTGCCTTTTGATAGCGTGCAACATTGGTCATCCCTTGCAACACGGCATCGTAAGGCAATGCAAACAAAAATTGCTTACATGAAAACGCCTTTTTATTGTGCCACTGTCCATTATATCCATTGTATCCACTTTCTTTCGGTACTCATTTTTTTTGCTTTTGCTTCAGATGTCAATGTTTTGATATAAAGTTGATAGTTACGCGTTGTCCACACGTTGCACAATGCGATTTCCTCGTGAATAGCAAAATGATTGTCTGCCGTGTTTAGAAATTCAAAATTCCATGAAATTTCCTTTATTTTGTTAAACAATCAAATGACATCAAAAAGTCGCTGTTATTTATGCTGGTGACAGTGAATAAATGCAGAAAAGTACAATAATTTGTCGTGATTTGTCATTATTTGGCAAATAGTCTCAAGAAAAGTTTTATAAATGAAAAAAAGAGAAATATTGCGTTCTTCGATAAAAAGAAACTCGCTGCGAGATAATTTGAAAGTGTCGCTTTAACTTTTTTCTCCTAATACTAGGTTGTTCAACAAGTTCTGCAGTTCGATAAGAGTGAGCGTTACTACCAGAAAAAATAAAGGATATTGTATAGGAAAATCGGCGAAAGAGATTAAGTAGAAGCCCGAAGCCCTAAGCATTTCATTGGGCAATCTAAGCAATAGTTTGACTGAAGTACAGAGTTTCAGAGGGCTGTGCGCAAAATAGGTGCCGCATTCGCTAACAGTGAAACAAAAACACATTCGAATGCGACTTTTTCAGCACTATTTAAAGAGTTTACGTAAGGACAAAGTGGATTTTGTGCTTGAGTTCATCCCTATGAATGAGACTTGGATCTATCATCATGATCCTAAATCAAAAAAAAAAAAGGCGAAAGATGATAAAACAATAAACTTTGAATATTATTGTAACCTTTTAGACCAGCTGAAGCAAAAAATTCTTGAAAAAAGACACAGTTTGCAAACGAAAAAAAAATCTTTTTCATCAGGACTCAAGAGCATTTTGACAATGACTAAAATCCATTAATTAAAGTTCGAATTGCTGGAGCAACCACTGTATTCACCGGATTTGGTCCCTAGCGATTTCCATCTGTTTCCAGACCTAAAAACATTCATGCGTGGAAAGCGTTTTTCATCAACTGATGGGGTCATAACAGCTGCGGGAGCATTGCTCCTATTTTTAGAGATCCAACCTACTCAGAATCTCTAACAGAGCGAAATCCAATTTTTTACTGAACCGTAATTACACAAACAACCTTTTTTAAGCAGTTTCGCGTATTATTTAATTTTTACGGAGTCCCAGCGGCGACAAAGTCCAACCTTCTTGGTTTCGCTTGGTTTCCATTCTGTTTTCCTTCAGTCGTTGAACTCTTATTTATCCGATAGACGATGTGTGGCAACGTGGGTGAATTGTGGTAATTGAGGGTGAATGTTCGGAACCTTTCATTGCATCTTCAGGGGTGCCACAAGGCAGTATTTTAGGGCCTCTTCTCTTCGTTCTATTTATTAATGACATTTGTACCTGTTTTTCATTTGCCAACTTTCTTTTGTATGCTGATGATTTGAAAATATTTTCGGCCATTAGAAAAAATGAGGATGTTCCTATGGTGCAAACGGAAATGAATGCGCTCGTTCGCTGGTGCAGTAAGGCTGGCATCTCTCTAAATATTAAGAAAGGTTTTCATGTCACCTTCGCTAAAACTCAAAAGGTTTTCCAGCCATCTTACAGCATTGATAATACTTTACTTCAATCTATTCATGAATTCAAAGATCTAGGGGTGATCTTTGACTCACATTTTTCTTTCAACAGTCACATTAACTTTATTGTGTCCACTTCTTACTCAGTCTTAGGTTTAATACGGCTTTATAGCTCGATGTTCTCGGACCCTTACACTCACAAATTACTTTTTACTTCCTTTGCTAGCTCTAGATTAGAATATGCAACATTTATCTGGAGGCCTTGCCACCAATTTCCTATTGAGAGAATTGAACAGAAAGTGTTCCTTAAATATGCTCTCAGGTCGTTAAAATTCTCAAATCTTATCCCTTCCTTTCATTCCCGTTTGATTTTAATTAACTTAAAGTCTCTAGAAAGTAGAAGGTCTCTTTTGTTTATAGTGTAATTAAAGGACAAGTGGACTGTTCATTCCTATTACTTTCATATTCCTACTAGATCGTTACGCAATACTTATCCATTATCCGAATTATGCGCCTAATGCCAGAGAATGTTAATGCAATTGCAATTGCAATAGAACGCGTAATTCTAGGAAGAGCAGACGACGCGGTAGTTATTCAAGCAGCTGCAGCTCTTCTAGTCGCCTATTTCGAAAAAGGCAACGTACTGGTTACGACTACAGGCCTAGGCGACATTCAACTTCTTCAAGTAGCTCGGGTACTACCCATAATTCACGCACGGGAAGTGGTGAATATTCTAAAAGAATAAGCTACGCGAATGCAAGTCAGATATCTGGACAGAAAGATGGTGTGCGAGTCGCAAGACGAGAACCACATCAAGCAAGAGCAAAAGGATCACCTGGCGAGCGTGACCAGCGAGGCACGATACAGGAGTCAGACAACTCACCTGACATTCAAGATCGCTCCAATTTATTGCTATCTAGTAATAATTTTGCTGGGGCCACAAATGATCAAATAAGGTCGCCGGAATCAACAAATGGTCAAGAAATATTAGCAGATTCCTTGTTGGTATATATTGGTTCTGATATTATATCCCAAACCAAGGAGTTGAAAATCTTACAGCCAATTGTTGAAAACTGGTTGGCTTTGACAAAATCTGGATTATCAAAGGAATCCAAAGAACAACTGCTGGAGAAATACCCGATACCTGAAAACTGTCCGGGGTTGGGCGGTCCAGCCTTAAACCCAGAACTAAAATTAAGAGATGGTTTTCAGTTAGAACTTCAGAATCAACTTGGTGCGGCGTTAAGTGCATTAGGACAAGCTTTTTCAAAAACGTTAAGATTTAACTAGACGACGATAAAGCTTTTAATGCAGCTCTGGGCGATGCCGGCAGAATATTGACTGATTTACATTATAAACTATCCACAACTAGGCGTTCATTTATATTACCGGGCTTGTCATTGTTATCCAGGAATGTGGCAACAGAGGGTCCAGTCGACACGCTTCTGTTTGGTGAATATTTCACTGAACGTCTAAAAACAGCTTCAACTTTAGAAAAAACAGGCAAGGACATGCTTAAAAAACCTTCAGTTACCTCAACGGTGGTCCAGCTATAAGCAAAAGCAGTATTTAAACTCGAAACCCCCTGTCAGGAAGTACAATCAGAAATCGACTTACCAGACAGGGGGCAAAGTTTCTCGGAGCAAGTCAGGCCATCATGAGGACAGCAGGAAGTCCAGCAATCATCGGTGGTAGATAGGATAATTACAGGTCGATTAAAAATATTTATGGCTCAATGGCGGAAACTTACCTCAGATGAAACAGTGTTGCAAGCGATTTCAGGATATAAAATTCCTTTTTGGTACCGAGTATATCAAAGTCAACCACCTAGCAAGTCTTGTTTAAATAATGCGATTTTGCCTGATTATGAGACTGAAATTAAACACCTGCGTGATAAAGGTGCAATTAGCGCTTGTAATCAGAGTGAGGGCCAGACAGCTAGCATAATTACGACCGAACTTCACTCAGATAAGTTCGTTGTAAAAACAATAATTATGTTTTAGACTTATAATAAAGGAAATATATGGGCATCTGTTATCGAATATGGTGCCGTAACGGTACTTTTGGCGCCTGTTACCTGTCATGTCCGAACATCCAAAGCAAGCAAGACCTCAACTCTCAATTATTTTGTGTACCCTAATCAGTATTACATATGAGGCATATATTTGGTGAGACTTCGTAATACATCGAGTCCCTTTTGCGGCAGCTGTTTGAAGTCTGAGGGGGATTCATCTTCGCACCCCCTTAGCTGCTTGATTTCGCAAAACTTAGATTAAGACATATTGGTCCCCGGCATGAATATAAGCCGTCCGCTGAAGTTCATCAGCAATTCGAATTTCACCGTATGGTCTCTCAACACTGACCTGCTTCCGCCTTTCAATGGTAGCACAATGGATAAAGTTATTATTCTTATCCAAGTGATACTTCTTACGTTTGGGAGTAACCATATACACCATATAATCTAACCTAACATAAGTCATATCATCGGGATATTCTGTCTGTAGCTGCCGCTTTTATACAGAGAAAATGTCAATGCGTTCAACGTCCAATGACGGAAGATTCTTAATTATCATCAGTCTAGTTGAAAACCCCGTTAACAATGTCAGCCTTGAAATCCAACATCTCTTTTGCCAACAAGTGAATAAGTAAATAGGCAATCAAGTGGTAAATTCGTCTCTCGACGAACAAAACTAACATTTTACAAGGCTCTCATCATGCCCGTCCTAACGTATGGCGCAGAAGCTTAGACGAAGACAAGACGTCACTTGGAGTATTTTAGAGAAAAATTCTGCGGAAGGTTTTTGGATCCTTGCACGTTGGTGTCGGCGATTATTTTAGGCGATGGAACAATGAGCTGCGGAAGTTTTACGACGACAAAGATATAGCGCGGGGAATAAAGATCAAGCAGCTTCGTTGGCTAGGTCATGCCGTCCGAATGGCTGCCAACTCTACGGCTCTAGGTATTCGTTGCAGTACCAGTTGATGGTAGCAGAGGAAGAGGAAGGCTTCCTCTATGTTGGAAGGATCAGGTGGAAAAAAACTTGGCTTCACTTGGTGTTTCCAACTAACGCCGGCTAGCACGAGAAAAAACGACTGGTGCGCTTTGTTAAACTCGTCCGAAATCGCTTAAGCGGTTATCGCGCCAATCAAGAAGAAAAAGAAATTGAAAAAGAGCACGGGTTCGAAGCAGATGCACACATTGGAGTATATAAAAATTTCCTGGGATTCATAAAACTTTCACTCAAACAGCATTTCCCTTCTTTTTTTGGAATCATTTTAATCAGCCTCGCATCGCATGATACGCCATTGAGTTTTTTTGTCTACCCCTTTGCATTTTTTACTTCCTTGTTTCCTGTGCAATAAAGGCTTGACAAATGATTACTTCCTATCCAATTTCGGATGTCCAGGAAACCTTTCAATGGCATGCGCGGTGGTCCATGCACAACTGATGTCTGGCTTAATGACCTCTTGACCGCAGCTATGGATTTGCTACCCATCGCTGCATCCTTTGGATGCAAAAAGTAAAATCACCAAGCATACCTGTTTTCATATATTTAACTATGTTTGTATGTTTATAAATACTTAAAAAAAATCTGTCCGTCTGTCTGTTTATTTATTTGCTCGCAGCGCGTCCCATTAACTTATTTATGTTGCGCTATCTCTCTCTCTTTGCTTACTTATGCCAAGCGGCGTCAGTAACTCGCAGGACTCCCTGCCATTTTACAAGTGTCCTTTTTATCAATCGGCGGCTTTTACCTTTGTACTTTTTATCGCAATTGCACTTGTGTGGAAGCATACGTTTGTACGTACATATATTGGCTACCAAAGAAGCAGAGAATTCATGCCACATGCGACAAGTGCAACTGATATTTTTTTCCCAATTTTTTGCTCTTTTTGGCTAAGTGTCGCTTATATTTTATTTTAATGGGTAGTTTGTTTATTTTTGTCCTTTGTTAGTTTGTTTAATTGGCGGCATTTTGTGTCCGCCTATTGAAAATATTTGAATCTGTACTTTGAATTTTGGAAAGGCGCTTCTTTGCTTTCAGTTTCAAGTAGTTGGAATTACTTGCCGCACTACTCAACTTTCTAATTGAAATATAAGATTTGTAGTAGACTGAATATCACATTCGTGGTTTCATTTTGATATTATATTTTTTTCGTTTATAGGAGTGGAAATATAAATAGAGAAAATATAAAGAAAAAAGCATACCCTAAACCATTTTCTTTTTTGGTGATTATACCCACGGCGATCATTTTCACTACACTTTCACTTTAACTCTTTAACGCCTCCGTAAACTCTTAAACAATTCAACAACTGTAAAATACTGTTTTAAGTGTTTGATTGGACGCAATTCAAATTTGTGGTCAAATTTGTTGATTTCAAAATGGTATCGAAATTTTTCTTAAATTCATTACTTCTAGCCAAAAATGTATCACCATCCTATAGTAGCGATTACAGCTCAGGCTGAGCTTTAACTTTGTCCACAAGCCTCTTCCAATCTGCGCGATTCATAGCAGTAGACTCCTAGCTCCTAACTCGTAGCTTTATCAGGTCGGCTATGATTTGGTCAAGCCAGGCTAACCTTGGACATTTTTGGGCCCAGGCCGTTAGAGAGTCTGGATTTTTGAGGGCGGCTGTCCTCAAACCGCACAGTGGGTCCTAACCATCGAAGCCTTTCCAATTTAATGTGTTTAGCAACGTCTTCTCCCCGGCATAAGTCCAGCAACTCATCGTTGCAGCGTATTCGGTACATTCCGTCGTTGCAGCGTATGGAGCCGAACACCCTTCGGAGCACTTTTCGCTCGAATACTCTTACGCTTCTTTCGTCTTTACTTGTCATTTGCCCAGCACTCGCAGCCGTTCGACAGCACCGGCCGAATTATTGACTGGGCATATGGTGCTTTTTAGCTGCCAATATTCGGTCCTGTATTGAATATATCAAGTGTTGAACTCCCTCAAGGGTAAATGACTCGATTTCGTTGTTTTCAGGATTTTCTTCGCTGCGTGAGATTTTCAGATATTTAGTTTTGCCTTCATTCATTCTAAGCACGCCTTTCAACGTTGCAAAAGGATACCTTGTGATCCTTGCCACTATTCTGATAGCGTCCGCATATTTTGGGATTTTGCCTCGGAGAACCCTGTCAAAAGCTTGCTTGAAACCGATGAACAGGGTATGCACGTCTAAGTAACATTCATAGCATTCATAGCCAAAAATGTATACGAATCTTATTTCAGATTTTAAGAATCGAAAATGATAATTTTTTCGAGTTTCTGTAACCTATCACAAGGTACAAATTGATTTAATAAAATTGTAATTATTTTTGTAGGTGAGACATATATGTCTTGGATCAATTAAAGTATTAAATATACTTCATAAGGAAAGATAAATAAATTTAAAAAAATATGGAATTTTATAGTAAAAAGTCGCTTATAAGCTCCTAGCGATATTACAACGAGTACGACTGCGGCTCGTCATCTACAAATTGAATGGGGCTTACCAGAGCATTTCAAAACCTGAAAAATCGGCTATAGATATACTTTTCAATAGGTCAATGGCACTCATTATCTAGTACGCGACTTTAAAGCCACCTTATTCTACGAAGAGAAGGTTCCTAGTCATGTGAAAAGTAATTTCTATCTAAAATTAATTTTTATCCTATCAAACAAATTTCGACTATACAGAATGAGAGCCACGGCAAAACATTCGTAACCACTCTCGTGAGACATCTTTAATCCCCAAATCTACACCAAATTGGCACAATGTGGTACCTACAACCAAAAGTACGGGACTGATATTGGCATGGGTGACCTTTGCTCTGAGCTGTCCTTATGGTTTTCGATACCTTAGAGCTTAATATGAAGTGATAAATTACAAATAGTCAATTTCTTCTTCTTTATTGGCGTGATAACCGCTTAAGCGATTTTGGTCCTCGTACTAACCAACTTAGTTGAACACATCAAGTGAAGCCAAGTTCTTCTCCTCCTGATCTTTCCATTGCAGAGGATGTATACCTCTTCCTCCTCAGCTGGTGCCACATCGAATACTTTCAGAGTCGATACTTCTGTATCAATTCGGACATGTCCCATCCAACGAAGCCGCTGGATCTTCATTCGCTTGGCTATGCCTATGTCGTCGTAACGCTCATTGTTCCATCTCCAACGATACTTGTCGTCACCACCGTGCGAAGGTCCAAAAATCGTCCTCAGAGCTCTCCTTTCAAACACTGCAAGGGACCCTAATCGGATATTGTCATAATACTAGTCTTGAAACTCCTCGAAATATAGTGATTAGGCAATTGAAGAGCAAAGTTCTCTCTCGCTGAACAAAGATCCACATCAATCCCGCAATTTTTACGGGGCATAAACTTACGTGATGGCCTTGGCGTGTCAATGGCCCATCGTGCACAGAAGAGCTCCATCCAATCTATAAAATCTCCAGTCCGGAGTGCACCGAATTTACTATTTGTATATGCTCGTATAACATAGTATTTTTGTTGCTGTTGTTTGGAGCAGCTTACTAAACCCTGTCAGTTCGGTGTAGTCACCGGTCGTCTTCGTCTAACTCATCTAACGGTAGACCCAGAAAACGTGCTGTTTCGACATATTGGCTCCAGAGGTAGAAGGGTGCTAGGTGAGTAGGTTTCATTTGACATGTGAATAGGTGTCGCGAGGTGTGCCTTCACATGCTGGACATATGTCTGGATAAGTAGGAGTCTAGCTACTACAATAAGCGGAAGCTCTTCGACTGCAATATGTGGTGGGTGGAGTCCGTTAATGGCATTCAGGGGTCGGGATAAATGTCGATTAATGTTTGTCTGTATACTGCACGGTCCAGCAGTTGTAATTGTGTACTGTCCATAGCCTTCTTCGGTGTCTTAGGATTTTCTCTGGTGTGGCTAAGTTAAAGATCGAGAGCGTTCTTGTTTTCAAAGCAATATCTTATTTTGGAACAGAGGTTCACAAATTGATAAATAAAATCTACTCTGGTAAAAATTTTATATGCTGATCAGGCAATATATTTGGTTGCTCTAAATACTATGAGCCGAGAGAGAAAGTTTGTTTTATTCAAGATTATATGTAGCAAGATACCCTACAGAGTTTGGTAATGGAGTTATGGTCGTAGAAATAGATTTAAGTGTGTACACCTCTATTGGTTTAGTTTAGCTCGTTCTCCAAGTTATGCGTGTTGATGTTTTCCACAAATAGTGAGACCTACTGTTTTACGCCACCTCCGAACGTGAATTGACTTTTTTATGAAGAGTTCCTTCGTGACTAAAAAACATTCGGATGTTTACCATTTCCTACTTAGGAGCTATCACTATTAAAGAAAATCATATCTATCCTTTTGGTGTTTCTTTACTTCAGTGGGTTTCGAATCTGAATCCTGCCAAATGGTAGTCGCACACAAACACATTCGGATACAGCGACCAATTTTTAACGAACGCATTGTCCAACTTTAATTGGACATATTTTTATTACCTCTTCACTAAAGGCTCTAAAAAATACCGTGATAACCCCCGCTGTTCTTCGGAATTAGTCGGTGAATGTAAGGCAAAAGAGAATAGTGTTGCAAAACATAACAAAGTTTATCTTATTTGAGGGTCTGATATGGCATTGTGGTATTACAAGAAAAGAGTTGACTGATAAACTGGCTAATAAGGGCGCTGCAAGCATACAATTAGGCCCAGAACCCTTTCTAGGTGTCAATTCTGCATCGATTCAACTATGGTTTGACGTTGGTCTGAGTTGGGCTTCTGCAGAATAGCCAAGTGCTTTTTGAAAGAACCAAATAGGAAATTAGCGACCTTTCACCTAAAACTTAGTAGCAAGAAACTGAGAGTCCTGTGGGTGTAATCACAGGGCACAACGCCTGTGGTCAGCTACAATGGAAATCATTGGTTACCCAGTATGCCTATCCTGTCTTGAGATTGAGGACACTGAAGAGCATTTTCTCTGTAGCTGTTCGGCGTTTTTTCGAATCAGACTTAGGCTGTTGGGTTGCGATGTACTGAGTATGGAAAAAGTTCACTGAATATGAAAAGTGTTTCCTCTTTCGGATCTCTTAAGATGCATCAATGAATCCAAAAAATTTGCGGAAGAGTGACTTCAAACCAAATTTTCCGTCTTATCATCCATATTCTATCTATCCTGTCTCTCTATTCTTTCCACTGTAATCTCTCCGTGTGTAGTACAATGGTTTTCCCGACTGAGTGCTAGAACCTATCCAACCCCCACAAATCTAATCTAATCTTATCTACTAAGAGGCTCCATACCTTCAACCATTTGCTCTACATTTCTGCCGTTTATTGCAGTATTTTTCAACAGAGATCTTTTATCTTCACCACTTTAAAGATGACCAAAGAAACCACAAAGTCTGCTCAAATCCTTCCGCCACCGCCGCTCAAGTCTTTCATCAGCTTGGCGGCATCTCAACGCAAGCAATTTGTAAACAAAAGAAGGGTTGCTTTGAATTACATTTCTAGACAAAATTTATTTTGCGAATTTTCCACAAATAATACCCCTCACATATCTGCATTATCCGACACATTGTCCTTTTCTTGCAAACAAATTAGAACGCTTCACTTGACTTTGGCGTAATTGTAATGAAAAAATCGCTCTTCTTTAAGTAGCATTCAAGACTGTTTGACGGTTTTATGGACAAGTTTCAATCATTTTTTAAGGTATGTGATGCTGAAAAAAAACGAAACGAAAAAAAAATTGTGTGGGAAAGGATTTAACCACTTCAAAGGGTAGAAAAGAAATGTCTGCAAAAACGTTAAAGAATTGCGAAATTTACGCTCCATTAGGCAGCTATCGTGCCAGGCTAATCGCAAGCGGTTTGTATTGATTTCTTATGCAGTGATCTCGTTTGTGAAGAGTCTTACAAATTGCATAGTGAACGTATTGATTTTTAAAAGGGTAGCCTTTTATGCTGCTGCACAAGAATGAGGAAAGAAAACGATTTTCAAATGATGTCCTATTATGTCTAGAAATCAAGAGAAAATGCGCCAAAAGTGAATTGCAGGCATTCTTACATTTTCGTATTAAAAGAACTGGATTAGAAGCGCTGTCGAGCACAATTTTTGTGCTAAAATGAAAGAAGTTTAAATATACCAGATTATATTAAAATGTTTGTCATAATCTTCTTGCACCTTTTCTGAAGCATCTCAGCATTTCTAACCAAAATATTATCTACTGCAACGAATCAGCTTTTAAAATTAAAAAAAAAACATCAAAAAGCAAGCCGCAGTAGCAGCGAAACTAAACGATTTTGTTTTGCGGTTGATTGGTATTAGCAGTACTTGCCGAGTTTGTAAAAGGAGAGAGAGAGAGATATGAGGACCTGTGTTGAGCTCACGCCGTGCAGTTGTCGGCTACGATTATTTCGAGCAAGTGCTTGAACTTGGAAAATATTAAATTTATGTATGCAGGCATTTTGCATTGCATATGTCGCCAATGTCACTTGTATGCCCGTATGCGCATCTCTTTGCTTATCTACTTGGCAAGTGTCCTCCTACTGTTCACGGCCAAGTGTCGTCGCAATTATCCTTTAATTGCACAGCAGGCGCTTTGGCGCACGTTCTACTTGACTTGCAGCCGCTGCGTTGTTGTCTTTTTCCGTGGAATTCACATCTTGTAACAAAGTCGGTTTTACAAATTATGGCCCTGTTGATAAGATAGCTGTGAGAACAAGTGCTTATAAGCAAATGCTGCTGATAAGAAATACCAGAAAAGTATAATTGAAAATAGAGCATTTTATTGGTGGCTGGCGAGAGAAGCAGCTGGTCTAGATTTAAATTTTGGCTTTAATTCTGGGTATGAATCATTTGTTTTTGAAGTGGTGTAAGGCGATATTTTTTTAAGAAATACCACTTTATTGTTTTTCAAAATATTCTCCATGAAGATCTGTGCACTTTTGCATGCATTTGAACCAATTGTCGAAGCACTTTTGCCACTCTGAATGAGGTACCTCCAAAACATGCATTCTGAATGCCGCAACCGCTTCTTCAGGTGTCGAAAAACGTTGACCTCTCAGTTTGTTTTTTACGTATGGGAATAAAAAGAAGTCATCGGTGCCAAGTCAGTACTATACGGCGGATGACCCATTAATTCGATGTTTTGGGTGCTCAAAAATGCAGTTGTTTGAGCCGATGTGTGAGAGCTCGCATTGTCCTGGTGAAGAGTGATCCGTCTTTGGCGATTGGTTTTCCTAATTTCTTGGAAGACAACTGGGAAACAAATGGTTGTGTACGGCTCAGAATTTACTGTTCTGCGCTGTTCTAGTGATACAGTTGCGACATGTCCAGTTTTTCTGAAAAAACAGGCGACCATTTGCTTGGAAGTGCTTCGTGCGCGAACAACTTTTGTTGGATTTGGCTCATCTTGAAACACCCATACAGTCGACTGCTGTTTACTTTCGGGCTCATACGCGTAAATCCATGATTCATCACCTGTCATGATGTTATAGACGTATTTCGAAGCCCCGCGATCGTATTTTTTGAGCATTTCACGAGCCTTGTTTTGAGCGATTGACAAATTGTGTGGGATCCAACGCGAACAAATTTTTTTGACAGTCAAATGTCTATGCAATATTGAATATATGCTGGTCCCACTAATGCCTAAGATTGCCTCAATCTCACGATAGGTCACATGACGATCTTGCAATATCAGTTCGCGCACGGCATCAATGGTTTTCGGAACAACAACTGATTTTGGACGACCTTCACGAAATTCGTCTTGGAGTGAACTACGACCACGATTGAATTCACCATACCATCGATAAACACTGGTCCTTGATGGAGCTTCATCCCCAAAAAATGAATTAAGTTCATCCATGCAATGTTGCTGAGTTAATCCACGTCGAAAGTTGTAAAAAATAATCGCACGAAAATGTTCACGATTTAATTCCATTTTTGGACCGAGATGAATCTTTTAAGTTACTGTAAACAACACAAATAGCGCTGGTATTTCAAATCTGGGTATGATTGTAAGAGTATGTAAAAGCCAAAAAATGTCAAACTTTGCGATACAGCTGTCAATTGCCAGATTGCAACACCAGGGTTGCCAAATCCCGAAATATAAAAGGCACCCCTCGTAGTAAGCGCTAGAGCATCGGAGCTGTACAGGAGTTTTCGCAATTTGGAATTAATCTCTTCTAGAAGGTTTTCTTTGGCAAAAATTCAATAAAGTTACAAAAGGGGCAAGCCTCTTCCGTTAAAAATGTGTTGAAAAATCATAAAATTAATTTCGAACTTGCAGCAAACAAAACAATAATGGCTTAACCAATTGGATATGTCTTTATGTTTGTAATCTAATAACTTTCCACTGGAAGCTCCGATTTCCATAGGGCTTCTCGTACTTTGAAGTTAGTCCTTTTTGGAAGGTTTTCTGTGACATAAATTGAGCCAAGTAATAAAAGAGGCGGGTCTAGAAGCCAAAATGGGCTAAAAAGTTGTAAAATTAATTTAAAAAAAAATTAATCAACTAATTGGATATGTCTTTATGTTTGTCATCTAATAACTAAGCACTGGAGCATCAAAACTGCACAGGGATTATCGCAATTAGAAAATTATTTCTCCTAGAAGGTTCTCTTCAACAAAAATTTCATAAAACTAAAAAACGAGTGTGTCAAAAAGTGCTGAAAAATCATAAAATTAATTTGGAAGTTATAGAAAAACAAAAATGACTCAACCGCTTTGTTAAGTTTTTTCTTGATATAAAACTTTGAAATGTTCAATATCCCTCTGCGTTACTCAAATTTATCAGTTCTTTCTTATTACTACCCGAATTTTTAAAACAAAAGAACTGTTTTTTTTTTTGCAAAAATTGCTGGTGCACAACAAACGAAAGCAACTCGAAATCCTGACCAGTTTTGATTTTTTTTTCATTTAGACAGAAACCCAACAGATCGAAAAATCCATGTTTT
>JAYXIM010047065.1:0-115760 GCA_037575425.1 Anastrepha fraterculus | reverse complement strand
TAAGCGTACTATGTTAAACAAAAAACGCATATCAATTCTCTCTTTTATAAACGAAATGGCGCAATTTAGATTTTACTTCTTTTATTAGACGGGTATTTTTCACGAATATTTTCCTTAAGGTGATGTAAAAGGTTACAATAATGTTCAGAATTTATTGTTTTATCTGTTTGCAGTTAATCCACAAACTTCCTTTAGCATTCCAAAAACTGATGCTAACACCGTCTTGGCCGATTTCTGGACACAAACTCGTTTTTGAGCCGAAGAGCCAAGTTCACACCACTCTTTAGCCCCCTGTTTTGATTTAGGATCATAGTGATGGGCCAAAGTCTCATCCATAGTGATGAATCGAATTTGTTTTTGATCCATTGCTAGCGAATGCGGCACGCATTGTGCACACAGCTTTCTGAAACCCAATATTTCAGTCAAAATATTGCCTACACTGTCCAATGAGATGCCTAGCTTTTCTGACTTCTACTAAATCTCCTTGAGTCTCTCGACGATTTCTGGTGTTGTTGCTGATTTTGGACGTTCTTGACGTGATCGTCATCATGGCTTGTACGACAAGGTGTAAATTCAGCAACCCATCTTTCGACTGTACTACAGGGTGCGGCACGCGAAGTGTAACCAACTTCAGACCACTCGAGCTGCTGATGCACGGGCATCAACTGTTTGTTAGTTGGCTAAATTACGCGGAAGCATTTTGCCGTGAGTAAACGCGAAAAAAGAAAATCAGTAATGGATTTCAAACGTAATGGTGTGATTGTATTACATTTGGCTGGAAAATCACAACCAGCGATTGTTCGTCAGCTCGAGCACCTTAAAGTAAATAAAGTTTATCGCACCATTACTCCTTATACGGGTACTGGTAGCATCGCGAAATGTCATGGAGGTGGTCATCAAAATACTGCAACGTCACGTGAAATGGTTTAAAAAGTGAAGGAACGAAAGAAAGAAGAAGAAATGCAGAAAATATCTGACCACAGCATCCGTCGCATACTGAAAAATGATCTCAAAGTCAAGCCTTACAAGATCCAAGAGGCTCATGATCTCACACCAAAGAAGCAACAAGTCAACCTTGAGAGAGCAAAGGAGTTGCTTCGCTTGGCCGAAAGTGGGCAATTCCCGAACATTGTGTTTTCTGACGAGAAAGTTTTTCAATTTGAGCAATTCGTAAACTCCTAAAACGATAGGGTTTATTTGGCCGAGAATGTGAGTCATCGATTGCCCTCCAGGAGGCACCCCCGCCACAGATAATGGTTTCGGCCGCTGTAACCGTAGATGGGCGTTCGCCAACCGTTTTCAACGAGACTGGCGTCAATATAAATGCGAAATATTATCGGAAAAGTATTCTGGAGGTTGCTTTGAAGCCGTGGGCAGACAAAAATTTCGGTGGCAGACCATGGACGTTTCAACAGGACTCGGCACGATTTCACAAAGCTCGAGTGAACCAAGAATGGCCAATAAACAACGTTCCGAACTTCATTACGTCCACACAATGGCTTTTAAATTCACCAGACGCGAATCCGATGGATTATTCTCTTTGGACCATTTCGGAGATGAAGGTCCGAACTAAAAGATTCACCAGTCTCGAGGTGCTGAAAAAAGCTCTTGTCCGTGAGTGGGTCAAAATACCTGTAAGTCACATTCGAGCAGCTAGCGATTCGTTTCTGGACCGTCTCAAGGCCAAAGTAAATATTGATTCTTAATTTTGTATTATTTTCACACATTTTTTATTTTGAATTGAATAAAAGTAATTTTCCAAACTAAATTTATGGCTTTTTAATTGGTTACACTTCGAGTGCGGACCCTGTATAATTGTATGCGAAGCATAATTTTCACTTTTTTTAGTTTCAAGTTATGCTGAGTTGTAATAATCAGACCTTAAGACTAGTAAAGTAAAAGCGTTTTAACTTATTTGATGTACTGATGTTTTTAAATTAGAAATTTTTTTGTATAACTTCGCCAATGCACATTATTAAAAATGTGTACTGAATCTACAAACTCAGTTGCGCCCGAAATTATACTTTTCTTTATTATTGCTTTAGAATTGACCGCATAATGCTATTTATGTTCTGTGCCTTAAGCTAGTGGAGTGGATGTGCTAAGGAACCTGTTATCCATTTATATTTAACTAAATGAAAACTTGATTTCATATGCTGCCAAGTACATGTCTGTATGTCTGTATATTTAATACAAGAAACCACATAGAATAATCAGTGTTCAGTTTAGTTAGTCGTGGCTTAAGTCTTTAAATTTTCTTAAAGTGCGTCGGACTCAGAAAAACACGCTACTTTTTTTTGTTTATTTTCACTATTTCTCATTTGCGTGCCTTTCAAGTGCCATTTGCAATATGCACCTTTGGCTTGCAGCCAATCTGGTTTTTTGCAGTATAAAAAAAAAAACAAATTAAAAAAATAAAATATTTATAGTGTTTGTTACCTTTTGCATAGTGCATTCACTTGAAGCTCGTCGCAGCAGCGGTCAAAGTCAATGCCAAATCGCAAGCGCTGCATTGACCTATGCACGAACGTTGAGTATGCAGTTTGATTGCTTTATTCTATTATAAATAAAATAAAAATTGCAATTTATTTTTATTTTTTTATTTATTTTTTATTCAACTTGTGGTTTTCCCCATTTCCTTTGGTTAGTATTCTTCATACTAGAATAACTTGTGACGAGTCATATTGTGAGCTGAGCAACTTGGCGAACGCGTGAAATGAAATGCAGTATTTTTCTAAATAATATTATTTAGATTTTGTTTTTTATTCACTCATTGCACGTTTTTCTCACATGTAATTGCCAGTCAGCTATAAATCTTTCTTGCTGCATTCACTTCACTCATCAAATGTAAGCAATTATTGCTGGTGGTTGGAATTAATGATTCATCCATTAACCTGCAATCATTAATTCCATTTGTGATATTATAATTGCAATTACAGTTGTCAGACTGAAGCAGTGAAATTCTTTAGAAGGAAAATTATTGTAATTTAAAATGTGTTATAAATTGAACGGGTGTACAAATGAAATTGTCATGTCATTAAATTCTTATTACATGGAAATTACGCACAAAAAAAATTGTCATATTAATTACATCATTCTTTTAGTATATGAACCCATTACGACGCCTCTTATTAAGTATGCAACTTCTGCGTCAAGGCTAGTTCAAAGTTGTTTAAAAATATATTAC
Organism: Anastrepha fraterculus; assembly: GCA_037575425.1. NCBI lineage: Eukaryota > Metazoa > Arthropoda > Insecta > Diptera > Tephritidae > Anastrepha > Anastrepha fraterculus. Next base: position 112,573 of record JAYXIM010047065.1, on the reverse strand, counting down.
AAGCTGGCGCAAAATTAATCATCCAATTTTGTTTTTAAATAACTTTTTACAAAATAAAAGCAAAATGAATTTGAGTGATGGAAATCTTTACTTGGATCATTACCTGTTCCATCGCTTGCCTGCTTATATATTGAAGCTTTCTAGTTCACAATGGTCAAATATGATTGACGTACGACGCTATTTGCAAAAATTAAAAATCTTTCGATCGGGTGATTAATTTTACAAAAGCCTCGGCCTCGGTAGTCTAGTATTTGTGCACTAGCCTGCCATCCCAGAGGTTGTGGGTTCGAATCCCACGTAAAGCACGGTCCACGCACTTTCCCAAATTTACCTACTTTCCCAGTTTCTATAAAAAAAATCAAAATCTCATTCCTCAACCCCAAAAACTTGTCCTTTCCATCCTTACTCCCGCACAACAGCCAGCGCATTATTTGCATTGTGACTGCTAAAACAAGCAAAAACAAAGAAAAAAAAACACACAGTTACACATTGCATCAGTGGCGCCAGCAAGAGGAAGCGGGTAACCGCGGTAATAGCACATATACACCAAATTTAGCGAAGTCCTCAACCATCTGAGCAATCCTTTTGGGAGAAAAATGTGAAACAAAGATGTCGCTCCAAGCAGTAAGAACGCGTTGTTCCTAAGCAATGCCAGGTGGGCATTTGCACTATTTAGGATTGGTAGCGGCAGGCTAATCACCTACCCTATCAGAAATCAAAATATATTAACGAAACCAACGCAAGACTGAGTCTTGTCGAGGCCCTATGCTCCCGAGAGGAGTGAACAAGGAAAAAAAAATACATTGTTTAATTTAATCAGCTACCATAATAATTCTTATTACAAACCAGTGGCGACTGCAGTTAGGGGCTTATGGGAAAAGTGCCTTTAGAAAATTTCGAGAAAATTTCATTTTCATTAGTTAGTTGCGCAAATCGAGACACTACCGGCTTTATTTCCGTAAAAGTGTGCATTAATTTCAATTGTATACGAGGGTTGTTGTTTATATATTGCGCCAAATAATGAAAACACAGTAAAATAATACCGAAAATGCCTTTCTTGTTTTTCAAAATATTCTACTTGGCAGTCAATTCACTTCTGCATTCGCTTGAACCAATTTTCAAAGCACTTTTGCCACTCACAAGGGGATGCCTCCAGGCTGTTGAAGGCTTCATCAACTCCTTCAGGCAATGAAAAACATTGAGCTCGTATTTTATTTTTGATGTTCGGAAACGAAGAGAAGGTGACAAATCAATGCTGCAAGGAGAATATCCCATTAATTTGAACTTTTGAGTGCCCTAAAAGCTCTCTTGCATAAGACGATGCTTGAGAGCTCGCATTGCCTCGGTGCAGGATGATTCGTGTTCAACGGTTGGTTTGCCTTAATTCCTTTCCCTAACCTAACCTAATTTGTTTGGTTGTGTATCACTCAGAATTAACTGGTTTAAGTTTTTCTAGTGATACAGTTTACCAGGCGATTATTTGCTTGAGGTGCTTGTTCCGCGAATAAATTTTGTTGGGTTAGGGTCGTCTTGGAAAACCTATATTGTCGATTGCTGTTTTGTTTCCGGCTCATATGCTTAGATCCAAGGTTCGTCATTTGTTGTGATGTCATAGACATGGTTTAAATCATCAGGGCTGAATTTCGTCAACATTTATTTATTTGACAGGAGTCCTTTTTTGGGAAACTGTACAATTTTGAAAATATAAATTTTTTTGATGACCGAATGCCCTTGCAATATTGAATATATGCTGGCCTCACTAATACCCAAAGATGTCTATATTTAGCAATAATTCACATGATGATCTTGCGTTTTTATTGACGCGCAGCATCGATTGTTTCTGGCACAACAATGGCTTTTGACAGTCTTCACGAAATTCAGCCTGCGATGTATCAGCGCTTCACAGTGGCTAAGTGTGGTGCTACAACGCCAGAGTAAGTCGGGGTAAGTTGATCGATGCACTTCTTTCTCGGTAATAAACGTTGAAACACGTAATAAAGCAAATTTCAAAATGAAATTTTCACGAGTTAATTCCATCTTTTGGGCGAGATGAATTTTTCAACTAACTGAGAAAAGAATACAAAAAGTTCGTAAGTACAAACGTGTATGCAAATTTATGATAAAAATACCAACGGTTTCAATAAAAATATTGAATAGCGGCTTATCACACATAGTGTTGTAAAGGTGCAAGATAGGAGAGGCAACCCTCGCATTTACAAAAATTTCCAGATAAAGAACAAACATAACCCCTAAAAGTATACTACATATATATGTTTGTTTGAATTTTAACGTTTTTCCAAGCTTTCGAATTGGTCAAATCGCTTTTTCCAACATTTTGCATGTTCAGTGTAATTTAAGCTATGTGCATACGGTGGTAAACATCGCGCGCTTTGTGTTTATTATAACGATATTATTAAAATTTTTCAATATTAATATTTTTATTAATGATTTTATAATATATAATTTTGTAAATCGTATGATTTGAAATTAATACGATTTATAAAACCTATTTCGTAAACTTCTTAACAAAAAGGCAACACATTTTGCACTAAATAATGGGATATGTCGTTAATGGTGTGTTTTCAACAGTTTCCATATCAAAAGTTTATAACTTTCATTACAAATATTCAAAACTAACTGATTTCAAATCGTACGATTTGCAGAGCACAACCCCATAAGGTGTTAGGGGTAGTCAGAATTTTCAAAAAATTGGATTTTTTTTATCTTAAAAATATTGTGTGAAAATTTGAAGTGAATCCGACAAATACTTTTCCAGTTATTCTACAATTAACAAAAGGCGCTCGGGCGCTCCAGAGCAAGTAGCTGGATGCTGCATTTATGAAAGTGGCAGAAAAGCGCGCTAACGATAACACTCGAGAAGGTAGAATGCTTCGTAGGCAACAGCAAATCGATATTTTGGAAGCTGCTATGACGGCTGAAGAACTATTATAAGGCCAAGGAATAGATGACACATTGTAAGTAATTAAATAACTTGTATAAATCTACATAAATCGGTAGCAAGCCCTTAAATGCGTTTTTCTCAAAACTATGTTTTTTGAACTGGTAATCACTGTAACTTAAAATTCGCTTGGAAGATTTCAATAAAATTTATACTGCTTTTGAAAAACATAAAAAACTTATGCCTGACCGAAGGATTTTGTTTTTAATTCGATTTTTTTCGATTGTCGGTTTTTTTCTCGAAAATCTGAAAAATATTTCCTGATCACGCACAAGATTATTTATTAATAAAAGCAATTTCTCTTGTCCAATTGATTTTAGATGAATCTCCAAGGACTTGTGATGATCACCGCAAGGGACTGCTGGAGAAACGGACTCCACACAAACAGGTCAAAGTCAGAGCATGATGTATTAATGCTATGTTTTTATTTTTGTAAAATAAAGCAATTGACTAGCAAAAATAAATTATTGAAAATCATCAGTTTTTCGGGCCTCTGACTACCCCTAACCCCGTAAATTGAAAATTTTCATATTAAAAAAAAAATTATTTGTAAATTCCTTCAAAACTATTAATTTTAATGAAAAATAAAGTATACATTAAAAATCGTAAGTTTAATTACTTTCAATTTGATACATCACTTGTTTGTTCGGTGAACGGATTCTTCAGATATTCGAAATTTTCATGAACTTACTTTTTTCTTTAATCAAAACCGCTTTTTGGCGATATATTCAAAACTAAAATACGTTACAAAAAATGATGTAGATTTTTGACTCAGCTATCGACTTCACATAGGAATTGAATGGCGGGGTTTTGGGGGTTTTTGTTGTAAATAATGTAGTTTCATTTGTAGGCATGGACCGAATTAGCGACGTTGATACACCAGGTCACAGAGTAAGTACTTGGAAGTAGCCATACTAATATTCCTGACTACAAACTTCGATATGTTCGTGAAATTCTATTATTGGCACTGCTGTAGACTGTGAAATAGTGCGATACATACCTAAGATGCAGAAGTAAATTTCTTAAAAAAAAATAAAATGAACAAAACAAAAAATAAAACTAAATTAAATTAAAAATTTAAAAACAGAAAATGAGTTAAAAATTTAGATTAGTTTTATTTATTCATTTTAAATTTTTATTCCTTTATTATTTCCCATCAATTCAATTTATTTTAATTTAAGCTAAATTGTTTTATTCAATTTAAACTAAATTAAATAAAATTTAAAAAAATTTTAATTAAATGATGTGAAATAAATCAAAATAAAATGAAATACAAGAAAATGAACTGCTACAACAACAAAAACAACAACAAGAAAATGAAATAAAAATTTAATTAAATGAAGTGAAATAAAGAATAAATAAAATAAATTGAAGTGGAATGAAATGATAAAAAACGTAAACAAATAAAACAAAAACAATAAAATAAAAGGAAATTAAGTGAATTAAAAAATAAAAAAAATAAATTAAATAAAGTGAAATAAAAAAATAAAGTACATAAGGAATTTAAAAATAAAATAAAACAATATGATATGAACTGAAATAAAGTAAAATAAAATTAAATTATATTAAATGATTTGAAATAAAAAACTAAAAGAAATTCAAGTAAAATAAAATAAAATGAAAGCAAATAAAACAAGTAAAAATCAAATAGAATAAAAAAATTATATTAAAAAATTAAATGAACTCCAATCAAATCAAATAAAACAGATCAAAGTAATGATGTGATAAGTATTAAAATAAATATATACAAAATTACATAAAAAAGATTAAAAGAATAAAATGGAATAAAATAATGTAAAAACAAATAAAATAAAACAAATTAAAATAAAATAAAATAAATAAAACAAAAAATAAAATAACTATAACAAAAAATAAAATAAATAAATTAAACAAAAAATAAAATGAAATGCAAGAAAAAAAACTAAATTACTAAATAACTCCAATCAAATAAAATAAAACAAAATTAAATAAGGTCAAACAAACTAAAATGAAATGAAATAAAATAGAATAGAAAACGAAAATATAAATACAAAATAAAGTAAAATAAATCGAAATAAGATAAAACACCATAGAATATATAATATAAAATAAGCTATTAATAAAATTGATTAAAATAAAATAAACCAAAAATAAAATTATAAAAAAAAATTTAAATTAAACAGAATAAATTAAAAATTATGCTAAACAAACAGCGCAAAAAGCGGCTGATTACTGACACACAATTGGTTTAATATACCGCAAATAATTAAATAATAATAAACATAATAAATTTCTAAAGATTATTTTTATTTTTATCCTCAATGTGACATTGTTGTTGTAGCAGCATAAATATTACCCATACATGTACGGCGAATGCTGCTGGAGTGACAGTCCTTGGCCTTGTGAATCCGTGTCGTTCCGGTAACATAGAACCGCCTGTGACGTAGAAATAGTTGAATGCATATCAAAATACTCCACTTGATTTGTTGCTACATTGTTTGGAGCGATTGAGCGAAATATTTTTACCATACTTGATCTTTTTATATACGCATTTATTTAATTTATTTGCTTTATTCGAACTTTTGTATAAAATTATATTTTTGGCATAAAATCATTAGACTTTGGCAATTAACCAACAATAAATGATTGGCATATAAGTAGTTTTAATTCTCACAAGAACAGAAATTAGCTTATACTCGAAATATAGTAAATGGATTAACGTAAAAAAATTATTACATGAAATATTTTCATATAAAAACATGATTTTTCACATCATTTGAAAACAAATTTATTAATGGAGCTCAAATTTATCAATTTTCAGCAATATTCAGTCAACTAAACTAGTTTTGAAACACAAACACCAGCAGCTGCGTAACGCAGCCGCTATTAACCGGTTCTAAAAACGCCAAAGACATTTTGCTGCTTTATACGTAAATTAGATATTCATATTTTGCGTGTTTTCTTGCTGAATTCAGTACATTATGCTATTCATATTCAATTCTTTTTTTTCTGGTTTTCTATTCGATTAAAGTTTCAATTTAAACATGCGCGCTTTTTCACTGGACATTTGGAGTATTTTTGTGACGCAAATTAGTACACACAAATTCGAGTTAGTTAACATTTAAGAGTATAAAGTTTTCAAGTTTTCAACTACATGGACTATACTACATGCAGGGACTACATTTTCATTATTTTTACAACTAGTAAGGCACATCAAAAGGACATATATGCGTACATACATATACACTTCTGTATACATATGCAAGCACATGGATTCATATACATTTCGTATATAGAAATGGCAATAAAAGTGGCAGTAATAATAGAAAAAAAGACTTATATACTTAAAATAGCATCTTTCTAATGCACTTAAAACTCTTCGTGACTCTTGGACAAATATATATCCTGGTTAAATGAACGGCCATCGCTATCATCTACCAACTCCATCATCAATTCATCTTCAAATGGCTTTGTAGCTGTCTCTGTTTCGAGTACAGGCCGAAATTCTAATTCACGGTCACTCTTCAACTGCACATTAGAATCCACGTTTATTTCTGAGGTCACTTCAGAGTCTTCTGTGTCTGAAATATAACCGGATTCACCGGTATAATGTGTGGGGAAAAGTATTAAAGGCGCCGCACTAAATGCGAGCAAATCACGCTGGGGAAAGTGTGAACTCCAAGTTTTATTTGGATGGCGGTTAAACATAATGGGCAGAAATTCATCAACCGGCAACATCTTTTCTAGCGGCTTGGCTGCGAGTAGTTTACGCGCACCTTTTAGTGTTATAACATAGCCCAGTGTCCAGTAGGAGTAGCCAGCATGCACAAGATTTTCAGCGCCTTGCACCCACGGTTCCTTTTCCTCCTTTAAACGTTTGCGACCAAAATATCTGAAAGGAAAAAAGTTGATACCAGAGTAGAGCTCAACAAATCTTTAGGTGGCTGTGCTACTTATGTTTGCGTATGTTTCTTAGCGGCAGGCTAATCACCTACCCTGTCAGAAATCAAATGGATTAACGAAACCAACGCAAGACAAGTCTTTTCGAGGCTCTATGCTCCCGAGAGGAGTGAACAAGGAACAAAAAAAAAATATTTCTCAACTTACAGCAAATCGTATTCAACAACGTTGCGCATTTGCGCGAGCACACGGGTAGCGCTATCCTTGAAGTACGGCTGGAAGCGTACGTCATCCTCCAATACTAGCACTTCATTTTGTTCGCGTTCAACGACCTTCTCCCAAATACGATAGTGACTCAGGAAACAACCAATTTCGCCCATCGTCATTTGGCGGTGGTGGTAGGGGTCTTCATAACCATTTAAAAATTTAACACCCATATCTTGCAGTTGCTGCGGGGATAACTTTCTGAAAGTGATTGGAATTAAATAAAGTATATCATTTTTGTACAACATTTTCAAATGCTTTGCGTACTTTCCATCGATGGCGGGCACATATTCAACATCTAAACCTAATTCAAGGAAAAGTTTCTCCATTTTGACCCGACGTTCTGGGCGCCTTTCCAGATTAATCATATAAATATGGTCTAACGTAAGTTTGGTTCTAAAAAAAAAAAATAAAAAATTATGAAGTGAAAAATCCGCAATTAACTTGCGCTTATGAGTTGTTCACTCGATTACTCACTTATTCGGATAACTGATGTACTCCTTGAAGTACTCATTCACTGGCGCCACTTCATCCTGATCATGCACAATATTTGCACGTATGTTCACCAGTTGCTGTAAGTCAACATCCAGACCCTCATTCACATCAAGTGGCTGCATTATATAGCCATGCGGCAGTTTATTGCTGATGAACAATGGAATACGTGAACAATTTGCCGATCTAGCAAAAACAATAATATCATCCACTGGCCCATCGTATGGTCGGCACGGTGTCACTCCTTCGCGTTCTGCCCATTCGACCTCATTTTGTTGCTGTTCTAAGAGACGTTCACGATCAAATGTCAGATAACGCGCGCCCTGATAGTTCATTCTTATCAGCACAGCGCTATGAACCATTGGTACAGGGAAAACGCCTTCCTTGTTCACATTGTAGATTTCCTGGTATTCGTCGGTGCGTTGGTAGTAGTAATCTGGTGTCATGCCACACCAAAAATTCGAGTACAGACCTTCAGAGAGTAGCATTGGTGCTACAATTGGTAGACGTAGACTAGTCAAATGGATTAGGGAGTCAGGGTGTGTAAGTAATACATCAGCATCCAGGAACTGTGGGGAAAATATTAAATGTTATTCTACATCTATGCGGTATTGCGTATGTATCCATAATTACAAATATATAATCAGCCCAAATCTTTTTAGCATATATCAGTGCTGCTTCTTTCAGCTGTATTAAATGATGAAAGCGTTCAGCAGGCCAGTCGTTCGCCGTGCTTTCATTTTGATGACGTTGCACACTGTCGTCATGCACAAAATCGACGCTGTGATACGAGTCAGCAACATGATCAAGCCATAGCTGTAGCAGTTCCGTGCTCGTGTCGCTATTGTGATCCGAACGTATCCTATGAGTGGAAAATATTAGGTTACTAATCAACCGGCAACGGGGAAATGCGATAACCGCAATATGTGTATACCATAAAATTTGTCGTGCTACTTACCACAAGGCCATTTGTTGTTTTGGATAGTTAAGGCGCTCCAAATAAGTGAGGAACAATGGTAGGATATGTGCTTTGTTGCGCACCAAGAGCGCTACCACCACAGTGGGTGGCTCATCGCTTAAGTCGGCCGGTAGCATTGCGTACAGGTCATCGAGACTCGGTACATACTGCGACGACGGCTTGGCGGTTTCCGGTGGCGCAACAGCATTACAGTAATAGGCGCACAGGGCGAAAAACAACACATACACCACGAATTTGCGCATCTTCAAGCCAATCGCAGTGTTTTTTTGCTGAGATTCTTGTATGAATTTGAAAAACTTCGGACAATTTATTCCATACGTATGTTCACTTAGCACAGCACCGAACGTTCTGAGTCGACAAATGCGAATTTGCGTTTAAAATCTATTTTAATTTGACTGTTTTAATTACTCGGCGACAGCGGCATCAATTTACTTCCACCAAACGACAGCAACCCAATCAGCATAGAGCATACAGAGAAACTTCTCTGTAAATTAATGTTCTCTGCTTATCATAAACAAATCGGAATAGAGGCTTTGTTGTTGCAAAGCGGCAAGCGAATGATAATACAGAGAATGCCAAAGAAAACATATGTTCGATGCGATACAGCAGGGTTGCACTATGAGGGCTTGATAGATTTACATACCTAATAAACAAATAAATTTGAGGGAATTTTTCACATTTTTTGATTATGGCTCAAAAATGTATAAGCATAACCAAATTAACAGTAGTAGTAGTAATTCTTTATTTATTTATAAATAGTGCATCTTACATTTCAATAATTTATACAATAATTAGTTTCAATATATAAATACATAAATAATAAATTTGTGGCAATAACAATGTTATCTCTCCCAGCTCAAAAACTAATCAAATATTAAACTCTGCAATAAGAAATTCTCTATAGCGTAAAGCTGAGTATATAAAGCAAGTTAGTCTTTTCCAATTGTGCTTCATTTAGCTTCGCTGCGTTTAGGTATCTTATTCCGATCTCCTCTAGTACCGAACAAAATTACAGAGGGTTTAAATTTTCTGTGTTGCATTTAGCTTTAGTAAACTACATTTTGCTCTGAAAATTGTTGTAGTGCCAGCTAGTTGCATATTTTCTTTAATATATGACGCCCCTTTTGAGTAGTCTAAATGCTTATAACTTCGCGTTGCGCTTTACTGTGCTTCTTGCATTGCCATGTTGAGATCTTTTATTTTCATTTGGGTAAGAAGTTGCACACAGCGATCTTGCCAGTCTGTAGCGGTGACGTTTTCTTCAAACTTCAGACCGAACTCCGTTCCCATGTCGTTCAGATGCTTAAGCGAAAACACATTTTTACTTAAGATGCCTTGTGTTAGTTTGTGTGGGAGTCTGTTGCAATTGTATTTATAAATGGCATAACCAAATTAATAAGCATAATAAAATTTTATTTACAACGGAACAGTCAAAGGTGGTAAAATAAGTTTAATGAAGGTATGTAGATATTTTTCCCTAATGTACTAAATAAAAACAAAGTTTTCCATCATGCTACGTGCGGTCTCACATAGCTGGGCATTTGTAGCTTCAAGCCTTCCTTTGATTCGAAGAAAGTATACGACAACGTTATGGTGTCAACATTTTCCAGTTTTGGGTCCTTAGTAAATTCAGGATCAATGTAGAAAAATACAGGCATATCCACCTGAAAAAAGCCAGTAATGCGTAAACCAGAACACTATGCACCAAAATATTATACCTGTTCGTGTGGATTAAGTTGTTGTTCTTCAAAACAGAAACACTGTATTTTGTTAAAGTACGCTCCAGCCTCGAAAGGCAGTACATTGTATGTGCTAATGCCTATTACTGCGCTGTCAGTGGGGTTACGTGCTGTGTAGAATGCCAGCGCCGTTTCACCGGGTACCACTTTTATTTCATATTGTTGTGGTCTGAAATTCCAACGCATGGAGGCAGCGGTATCTGCATTGAAACGTATTTTCAGTATACGATCCTCAATCTTCTGCATTGTCTCTACCTTATCTGCATCGTGCCCGATTGAAGTTGTGCCGCCATAACTGTATGCCTATTGCAAAAGAAACTAACTTTATATGCTTCAAAAGTTGCCGAAGAGACACTTACCTGACAGAACATGCGATACAGAGGGACAGCGGCGTAACTAGCACCTGCAACAAATATGCCACCAGCCGTTAAATAATATAGCGTCGACTTTTGTCGTTTCCGCGCTGCTTCACCGGCATCTGCATTACTTTTCCCGCTTGTCGATTTGTAACGAAGACGACACACACGCACAAAACCTTCTTTTAACTTATGAAGTATCATGGCGGGTGTGGTTGTTGCCAATAAGTTAACGTAATTTGAGTAAATAAAATAATTCCAACAATTCGGCAATTTTTACTATTTGTTGTGCTTTATAGGTTAAACAGCTGATTAGTGGTTGTTTAAGACACACTGTAGCTGTGTATGTTCAGTGTAGGTAAAACAAAATTACAGTGGCACTCAAAGGTTGCTAGGAAACGATATTATTTTATTGTGCAAACATTTTTGTTAATTCGGTGGAGTTTCTTAATTGGGGAATATTTTTCATAACGCCAAATTTTTTTTGATAACAGTAAATATCTTGTAAATTTAGTAACATGAAGATATTAAAGGCACCCCGGTAACATATATTTGAATTGAATCAATTGGCAGGTAAGTTACCAACACAAGTTTTATGTATTTTGCTGTTAGTTGAACGGTTGCTAATTTTGTAGCCGCCATATTTAAAATATGACATGTCAATAAGATTTACATTTCCGTTTTGCTCAAATTTATTGAAATATGTTAACTTAAACTCTTTTTGTACTCAATATTTGTTCTCTATTTTGGGTGAATCTATTCCTTTTGCCCATCGCCAGCTTCTGTTCGCTATGAACTTCAGTGACGACCCATTAGCGGATTTGTTGAGCGATAATAGCCTAGACAATGACGGCTTCTTTGACAATCCGGTTAGCAAAAAGCAAACGACTCGGAAGAATATAAATAAAAACAAATTAGATGAATTGTTTGGAATTCAAGAGGAAAGTGAATCAACAACGACGCCCGTGCCAAAAGCACGTCAGCCGATGCCAACAATAACAACAACTGTTGCTAGCACATCGCGTTTCGCTAACCAGCAACGTATGCATGCTAAGGGGCCACCCGAAGACGATGATGATTTGGGATTTGACCCACAAAAACCAAAAGCGGGCGGTAAGTTGAATTTGTTGGACGATTTGCTTGCAAGCTCCGTTGTTAACGAACCGAGAAGACCCGTGACTGCGCAGCCGACAACTGGACGGCGCGACACAGAAAAACCTTCTATTTCACGCCAGTCTACTGACACTACCACCGAAACCTCAAATGTGCCACTGGCACAACCACGCCCAAAAACTTCAGTGGGGCGTCGGAGTTCAAGTGCTTCGAACGTAATGAATACTGATCCACTAGGCCTTTTTAGCGCACAAGCTAAAGAACGCGAAAAAGAACTACCCACCTCTGGTATGTCGACACCAAAAACTAGGAAACGTGGCTCCACCGCCGACTGGTTGGGTCTGAGCACGGAACCGGAAAGCGCAGATAAGACTGAACCTGTACAACAATACTCACCGCTGCACGCACCAAAGCAGCCACCAACATCGCTTTCTACAACTGCTAGTACAGCCAGAGACACCGTAGAAATTTTAAAACTACCCGATAATGAGGATCCTGCACCAATTGTGCCGCACATTGAATTGCGGGAAGATGCGCTGGTCGCACCTCAGCTTGAACCTTCTTATGCAGCCGGCAGTAATACCGCACAAAATATACTACTGCTAAACACACACAACATGGAAATGAAAAATGCTTACACGGCTTTGCAACAGCAGGAGTCACAATTGGCTTTGGCTGCGCAAATGAAGAACCAGGAGCGTGCGTTACTAGAAATGCAGCACAAGCAAGAAGCTCTGCTTCAACACCAGGAGCGCCAATTCCAAGCGCTGATGCAACAGCAGCTGCAACGACAACAACAAATGGAGGAGCACATAAAGATGCAACACCAGCGTATAAACACACACATTCAACTTTTGATGTCGCAACCTGCTATGCTAGCGCCAATGCCGCCGCCAGCCACAATGTTAGCGGCTGATGCTTTGGGGGAACGTGTGGGCTCACCAGATGGTACACCAGAAAAGTCCGACGACGCGCAAGCGTCTCGTGGTCACGGCCGCAGTCAGAGTGGAAGCCGTAGCCGCAGCCACAGCCAGAGTAGGCCTGTTTCGCCGCAGGGCCTGATGCTGGAAACTATACAACTAGAAGCGGATGTGAAACGTTTAGAATTGGAGAAATTGCGCTTGGAGGAGCTGGTGGCAAATCAAAAGGTCAATTACGAACGTGAAATTGAGTTAATTGAACGCTCCTACAAGAAACAGCTGGAAGTGGTCGAGCATCATGCGCAAACGATGGAGGCACGGCTGAAAACCGAAGTGGATGAAATTTCCAAGCACTACACACAAAAACTGGACGCTTTGGAGAATGAAAAACAGAGACTAAAATCAGATTACGATGCTGACTTCAGCGCATTGAAACAGGATCACGAGGATGATCTGCGCAAGCTAAAGAAATCACAGGAAGACGATCTGGAGATGCTAAGGGAAGAGCATCGTCGCATGTTGGAGAGTGTACGGCAGGCTAAAATGCTTGAGTTCGCAGCAATACAAGAAAATGGCTCATATATGGAAACACTGAAAGCTGCTTCGAGCAACCTAGAAAATTTAAGTGGCGGCCTGCAGGGCCTGCGCGATGAGGTGCATTCGAGGTTGGAGTTGCTGTATAAAGAGAAAGAAAAAAAGTTGGAGGTGCGTGAAAGACGACTTGAAGACGCCGAGAGGCGTTTGAAGATGCACGAAGAGAGCGCCGATGAGGAGAAGAAGCGTTTGATGACGCTCGTTAGTAGCTTGGAGCAGCAATTGAACAAGCTTTCCAAAGACTCAGCTGAAGAGAATTGGCTGGTGCGTCAACGCATGGCAGCGGTCGAGGCCGAGAAGATAGCATTTGAAAAGGAAAAGGAGTTTGCACGCGAACAACTCGCGCGCGATGAGAAACGTCTTGCCGATCTAAAAGAGCAACAGCTATCGGAGTCGCAGCGCATGCTAGTTGAAGTGCAAGAGGAGCGTGCGCGTCTCTATTTGGAGCGTACTAAAATCGAGACGGAACATAAGCTGCACTTTGGTCAGAATGTGGAAAAACAAAACCTGGAAATGGATGCCGTTATGAAAGTAGCACAAGATGCGGCGCGTCAGGCGGATATTGAGCGTGAACGCTATCACAAATCCTTGCGCCAATTGGAGCAACAGAAACGTGAACTGATCGACAAGGAGAATAGTTTGCGTGCCAGAGAGGATGAGCTGCACCAAGAAACACTCTCATTCCGCATGGCCGAATACAAATCCCAAGAAGTGCAAGAGAAGGCACGCGTGGCCGAGCGTAGCTTCCAAACGAAAACGCAATTGCTGAAGCAACGCATGCGTGAGTTAAGCGAGATGGAGATGAGTCTCTCGCAAGAGCGTTTACTGCTTACAGAGGAGCGAATAGCACTGCAGCAATTGAAGACGCGTCTGCTGGAAAAGCGATGCACTTTGTGCAAAATGGGTGATCAACGTGAAAAAGTGGTCAAATTGTTTGGGGGAAATGATGGTGAGCAAGCGGAAAGAGGAGAAGGAGATGGGCTTGGTGGCAATATTACCGCGGTGGATGTGACTACGGATCAGCGCCTGGGCAGTGGCATGCTGGAACAACGCAATAACAGGACTGAGGAGCTCCGAATGCATCATATGCTGGAGCAGGGCAATATTGTTGATCGCATGTTGGATGAGAATATAGCCGAATCATATCGCAAAATGAAAGCGACAACAAACATGAAATACTGGCCGGAAACAGTGTTGGACGATGATGCTAAGGAGTTGGCATTGCACAATTTGGATAGCGGACTGTTGCGTGAAAGTATAGATGAGTTGTTGAATCGGAATGCTCCAAATAAATATTAGTGCAAAGAATTTCGAAATAAAATGGAAAATATGTTTTATTGAAATAATTATTTGTTAGAAAAGTTTTAAAATATTGTTTGTTTTAAGGGGAGCCGGTGGTCTAGAAATTTCAAAAAATAGATTTTTTGTTTATTCGATATATGTACTTCGAAAGTAAAGTATCTTACGAATATACTGTGAAATTTTATTACGAAAATTCCCAATATTATAGCTTCTACAGCCCATTAACTAGGTAGAGAGCGGTCCGCGCGCTCCTGTACCTCAAACATCTCAAAACGACTTTTTTTGGTCTGGTATTGTCAAAAAACAAAAAAAAACTATTCAACCGAATGGTCTGAAATTTTAATATCCTATGATCATAAAGTACCGGAAATGTTTAAATAAAACACAACAGAGTTAAATTTCAGACAAATTTTATTGATCTCCTTCAAAATATGACCCGTCTGAAGTAACATATATGTATGTATGTGCCAACGTTTAACCCAGTCCTCCATGCACCATATCAGGTGAATACGGTGCTTGCACGATGGTATTTACTAGGTGTTTGATCAAATAATCCAGCACAATTTGGGCACGGTGCGATGACGCGTTGTCATCATGCTAAATCCAAGAATTGTTTGCCCACTTTCCCGGCCGTTTGCGAAGTACAGCATCTTTCAAACTCTTCAAAACGGATAAATAATATTCTTTATTGACTGTCTGGCCCGATGAAAGGTTCTCATGGTGCACTACGCCTTGGCAATCGAAGAAAATAGTCAGTTAAACATTCCCGGTACTTTTTCGATCATAGGGTATGTTGTTCACAACATCAATGGCTATCGCCCGTATTAGAATCTTGTTATTATTTCAATTATTTCGTATTTTTTATTAAAAAACTGAAAAAAATCCGATTTTTAGAGTGTCAAATACAAAACCACGCCATTTTGTCAATTTTTTTTTTTGTTTTTGTTGTTTTTTTAGTTCGGGTCATCGCTACAGTCATACTGATTACTAATTTTTTTCGTTTTTGTGTTTCAGATAAATAGAAGAGCCAAAATGGACAAACACCGTCCATGTCCAATTTTTCGGGAGGGTCAACTTCAGCGCAATGTAAATTAAAAAACATATTTTTTTCTTTACTTTGTAAAAGAAGTTAAATAAAAAGCCTAAAAAATTTAAATATCGTTTTCCATTTTTTTATTGTAAAAAAAAATTCCTGAAAATACCATAAATTTTCGAGCTCTATTCGACCATAAGAATATTTTAGTGTTGTGTGTTCTTATGGCGATTTGAGACCCGCTATTGCCAAGCTTACCTTAAACGCATAAAAATATGCAACGATTTATTGTGTGCCAGCTTGCGTTAAAACGCGACACACAATACGAGTACTTGCGCTCAATACTTTTCTCTTGCGTTCGCATTTCTGCAAATTTCATTTTTTATTGTAAACTTTCAACTGGATTTAGGCAAACTTTCTTGCCAAGTAACTTTCAACTTTGCAATACCTTAATGTACTCTTTCTATTTTTCGGTTTTTTGCACTTTTTATATACTTTTTCTACATTTTGTTCCTGTTCAAGTGACAAAATTTTGATTTATGTCACAAAATTTCTTGTGGTTAAATGTACCTACACACATACACACATCACCTATGCATACACACATCACCTATGCATGTATAGCACTGATAGTGGCGTTTTGCGAAAAGCTGGTCGTATGTGTGTGTGTATGTATGCATGCACACTTGCAGATGTGCGTACAAATGAATATCCGTATACAGAATTGAAGGGCCTGTAGTTGCCGCTCTGCTTCATATCTATCAACACCGTCTGGTTTCTGCTGCCAAAGGTAAAAACTTGAAATTTCAAACATAAATCATAATTTTCGAAATCAGACTTTGTGGTATCACTGCTGTTATTTAATTATGTAGTCACATTGAATTTGTAGGCTTGATTGCTTTTATTTAAGTTCTGAATTTTGCTTTTAATATGCTAATTAAATTTATTAATATACAAGTTTAAACATTTTACGTGTGGCCAATCCATTGCCATTTTCTTTTTGTTTGATTTCTGATACAACGTCGACCTGTTAGCTTACGCAAACTACTCGCTGTTGGTTATTGTCCGTTTATGAAAGTTTGCAGGCGCTTCGTGATCTTGGCAGTTACTTTCCAGGTGGTGCAACCATATAACGTATATACGGAGTCCTTGTCTGGTGGAACTCGCTGGAAAGGATGACAGTGAAGAAGCTGGAGAGGGTTCAAAGGTCTGCCCTCATTGGAATCAGTGGGGCGTTTCGGACCACACCTACTCTAACACTCAACGCTATGATGAATGTGACACCCGTGGACATTGCCGGAAAAATTGCTGCTCCACGCGCCGCAATCAGATTGAGGTGTTCGGGCCATAAGTTAGACTTAAGCTACGGACACTCTAGCATTTTCAACAATTTTGAGTTCATCCCCATGGTGCTGGATCATTGTACACCCTCGCGCTAGGGCCGAGCGGAGCTGTGGATTGGCTGCTCGCTTCAGTAATTACAGTAAAGGAGGTAAATATCTACTCCGACAGACAAGCAGCAATTAGAGCCTTGGGCTCGCTGGGGAATCATCTGAGCACCTTCTTCTCAATTGTCCTGTTCTCGTCGGGCCAAGTTTTAAACATCTGGGCTTTCACTTTTTCGCTACACCAGCGGATATTGTGGACTTAAATATCACAAAGCGGTTAACACAAACGTAAATCACCACTCGTAAATCGTCATCCTCAAATCCTCTAATCCAAGCCCTAGATTCTGTCTGGTTCCTCCCTTTCCTGTTCCCCTCTCCTTGTATGGTATCACAACGGACAAATTTAAATTTTTTGTCTAAGTGGGCCCCTCGTAAGGGCAGCCATTTAACCTAACCTAATCATATAACAGAACAGATTTGGCGTTCCAGTTGAAGATATGCAGCACAGTGATATTGTTGTTTTGCCACAATGGAGCGAGGAATGATTTAGCTTTGCTAATTCTATATTCAACTCAGAGTCGCTATCCCCGGTGACCATGCAGCCAAGGTAGCAGAATTTTTCAACGGTTCCGAACTGTTGTGCACCCACTGCCAGCGGTTCCGATATGTTGACTTTGAGATGCAGCTCTTTCGTTTTTCCGACGTTAACTTTGAGACCATTATTTTCACGGTAGACGTTGTCCAGATCAATACCATCCAATTCCGGCCATAAAAAATGTTTAATCATCTTTCTATAGCGCAATCCATTCACCGTAACTGTTGCTCCAGCTTCATTTTCGCAAAAGTAAGGTCCAATCACGTCCGCCGGACCATAAACCGTACCAAACAGTCACACCTTGAGAATAGAGAGGCTTTTCAACAATAACTCTTGGATTTCCTGCTCCAGATCCGACAATTTTGCTTGTTGACGAAGCAACCGAGGTGGAAATGGACCGCTTCACTTAAGATGATTTTTCAGCAAAGACACGACGTTGTTGATAATCAGCCGGCTTGAGTTCTTCTGTTAACTGGGCTTTATAAGCCTTCAGACCCAAATCTTTATGCAAAATACGGTGTTATGACGTTTGTGGAATGTCTAATTCCAGAGAACGATGAGGAATGGACAAATCTGGGGTTTTTTCAACACTTTCGGCTACAATAGCAATATTTTCGGCTGCTCTTGACCGACGTGCACGGGTTTTATTCTTCACATCACTAACTTGTCCCAACAGCTCGAATTTGTTTCACCAATTTCTGTATTGCGGTCCGACAAGGTGCTTCACGATGACCCAAAAATGTTCGAGTTTTACGCACCGTCTCTGCCAAATTTTCACCATTTTTATAGTGAATTTTAGTAATTTCAATGCATTGTTTAAGAGTGTATCGTTCCATTTTTATTAATGGCGTAGTTTCTACTTGTCAAATATGAAAAAATGACAGCTTTAAAAGTGACATCTACCGAAATAGCGGGCTATGGTATTCAAAATAACACCTGTTATTGGAAAACCCTTTATATGTATTTTTCCCTCTCACCGCTGATTACGCGCCGATACAATATAGGTTTTAGGCTATATGATAGACTTAGATGCATTAATATTCTGCATGGTGATTGCAGTTTTAAGCGCCGATGTATTATCCTTAAGGGAGTGACTACGAGCAGATTCCTAAATACTGCCGCTATCACCTTTTTAGCGCGACAGTCCCACCTTGATTTTCATCGGCTGCTGTTCACTACGATAAGCCCAATATTTCGATTACCTCTTAGTATTTGGTGTTAATTGCTACGAAAAGGCGGAAAAGCTCGTTCAGATTACGATTGAATATTGGCAAACCCTTTTTTGATTCTACCAATTAACTTAACCCAGTTCCTATTAGTAGAATACTAACACTGTTTCTTCATATCCAAACTTGTATGCCAAATTTTATTACCGAAGACACATGAGAAGCCTGCATCCTATTTAAGTTCAGCAATCTTCGCTCTTTCAATATAACAACAAATGCCACTAACAGCAAGCGCTGCAACTGAGGAAACCGCTAGCATTTTGATATCTCTGATGTTGAAGTTGTCAGTGTAAAGTGACGTATTACCTTGATTGAATTGCGTTTTTCTTTAATAATGATTCTACGCTTGCTAGTAGCTATGTGTGTGTGCGTGTTCATTTCATTCAAGCGGCATTTAAATTCTCCGATGCCTGTTTGATGGCAAAAGATTGATTTGATACAAACTTTCCATAGTGTTGAGTTTATGGACATTATTTCGCCATAAAAAGGGATGAGTGTGAAATTAAAAAGACATTGCACGAGTGTGTGTTTGAGAAAAAAAAAAATAAGGACATAAATGTAAGTTTTGGGACATGAAAGAAGTGTTGGTACTCGTAGGTGGCGTATAGCGCCGAAGGAAATCAGTTTGAGAATCAAACGTATTTTTTTAGCAATCAGGGAGCAGGAGGAAACGTTGTTGTACTCACTGATAAGGTCCATTGCTTGCAAATGTTCAACTTTTCACAGCTGTTACAGCATTTAGTTGTGCTCGAACGCCTAGCTGATGGATGAGAGTGGATGGATGAATGTGTTTGTTTTAATTAAATTGCCATAAAAGTAGAGACCATGGCAGGAAAGAATATGTGCTAGAGCTTGAGACAGTATGCGATAAAATTGCATTTTAATGTGACAAGGATCGATGAGGTTGACCCAAAATAATAACGGATTAAATTTGAAATATCCGCTTATCCAACTTATGTTGGTACTTTTTCTGTGGGGTGTACGGTAGCAGTAGCAAATGCAGCTAAGCTCTAACTGTACCGCAGATTTAATTAAATTCCATAGACATATGTACATATGTTTGTTCATACACACCTAAAATTGCCTTTGAAATACCGCGCGGCTTATGGGAAAGTAATGAAAATAATTCTTAAACACCTTTTTGTTACATAAATAAAAAATAAAAAAAAACAAACAAAATATTATATCAAATCAAATAATGCACTAAAATAATTAAATTCTCAACGCTTATGAATTCGCCGAAACAGTAGTGGCAAAGGGCACCTTCATTGTTCTTCTGTTGTGATCTCCCTAAATATGGAGACCTGCATGCCGCCAAAAGTGTGTAAACACACGTCAAAATAAAAAATCTACAAAACAAACAAAAAATATATACACATATTTATGCGGGATTCATCTTTTACAGGTGACTTGCATGCGAAAGACGGAACATCAACAAACGGTTAAAGAGAAAGTAAAATGAAAAAATTCGCAAGCGGCGGAGTATTAGGAAAACACACTAAAATCATAGTGAATTAAGCAGTTGCCTGCAAACAAATACAAAATACATATACACACACATTAAAAATTAATTCAAAGGAGTGCGACAAATTGTTGTTGACTACTGTTGGCTAGAGCTAATTGTTGTTGCAACTGTTTACTTATTTATTTTTGTTAGTAAAATTCAGGTATATGCATGCACACAGAGCGGCTCTCTGAAGCAGCCTCCAAGTGCATGGTTACAGTGCCGTCTTTGTCTTTTGTGGCTGTGTGTCTGCACAAATATTTACAAAGTTCTGCTCGGAATAACAGAAAATTAAAAGCAGCATCTTTTAGCGCCTCTAGCGTGAGTTTAAAAGTGTAGGGGTTGTTAAGTAAAATTATCTTGGAGCGAAGCAACAAAATAAATAGTAAATACTGCTGCAAGACTAACCATTTACCTGTCGCAATGTTTGTTTGCGCAAGCGCATAGAAACGATTGTAGGCTTTGTAATATACAACACGCGGGATAATAAAAAGCAGCTTCTTGCCCTTTTGTGGCGGCAAATTAATAGAAGTCAAAAATAGTTTTATTTCGTATAAAAGTTCATAAAGAAGGTTGTGCGATCAAATAAATTAAAAAAGTAGAAAAAACTACCCGCGCACTTTTATTTACATAACGGTGCACTCTACACATTTTTAAGTATTACTAAGTATTAAGCTTTGTAGCAATATAATATTAAAGAAATATTGTTTGCTTTTGGTGCTTAATAAAGTGAACTAAATACACATTTAATGATAGTCGGCAAATCTTTGAAGTATTTTTACCGAATCGTGTTGCTAATCCAAGTAGTCATATTAGGTATTGTGATTTTAGAATTTCGTCACATATTAGATTACCCTCAAACAGATGCGGTAATGATAACCAGTAAAGGCTCTCAAACTGGTGCGGTGCTGTGTAATTCAGTATCACTCAAAAAATACTGTAGGGTTGCAAAACAAGATCATTGCAAATAACGCATTGAAATTATTAAAATTCACTATAAAAATGGTGAAAATTTGGCACAGACGGTGCGTAAAACTCGAACATTTTTGGGTCATCGTGAAGCACCTTGTCGGACCGCAATATAGAAATTGGTGAAAAAATTCGAGCTGTTGGGACAAGTTAGTGATGTGAAGAATAAAACCCGTGCACGTCGCTCAAGAACAGCCGAAAATATTGCTGTTGTAGCCGAAAGTGTTGAAGAAAACCGAGGTTTGTCCATTCCTCGTCGTTCTTTGGAATTAGGCATTCCATAAACGTTATAACACCGTATTTTGCATAAAGATTTGGGTCTTAAGGCTTATAAAGCCCAGTTTACACAAGAACTCAAGCCGGCCAATCATCAACAACGTCATGTCTTTGCTGATTGGGTCGGAAAATGATCCGGAATTCCATCGAAAAATCATCTTGACTGATGAGGCCCATTTTCACCTCGGTGGCTTCGTCAACAAGCAAAACTGTCGGATCTGGGGCTCAGAAAATCCAAGAGTTATTGTTGAAAAGCCTTTCTATCCTCAACGTGTGACTGTTTGGGGCGGTTTATGGTCCGGCGGAGTCATTGGACCATACTTTTTGGATCTTACTTCCTGGAGCAACAGTTACGGTGAATGAATTGCGCTATCGAGAGAAGATTAATGATTTTTTATGGCCCGAACTGGATGGTATTGATTTGGACAACGTTTATTCTCAACAAGACGGCCACGACTACGTGCCACACAAGCAATAACATCTCTTATTGGAAATCCCTGTACAAGGTGTCGCAAAATTAATCACCATATAGGAAGATTTATAATTCTTGCAAATGGCGTCGTACGCCAATCATACTACTTGTAAACTAGACAGCTGATTCGCGTAAAGGTCAAAAATATAAAATATAAATAACACAGGCCGACAAAATTTAACCAACATTCAGACCCAGAAACCAGACTATATATTTCCGAAAGTTTATGATGCGCTGAATCCAAATCTGGGCTCAGAATTGGTCTATCAGCTCTGGTTTTCGAGATATCCTAACCTAAAAGTGCAAAAAACCCCATTTTTGCCCATATTTGAGGTTATGTAGCCTTGCAGATGTTTTCTTTCACCAAAATTAAAGGATGGCATCTTTAAATACAATCCTTCTTTTTTCAAATGGCGTTTTGTTTGCTCAAATATCATTTTTTTTCGCAGAGATATCGCATATAATCCTCAAATATGGGCAAAAATGGTGTTTTTTGCACTTTTAGGTTAGGATATCTCGAAAACCAGAGCTGATAGAGCAATTCTGAGCCCAGATTTGGATTCAGCGCATCATAAACTTTCGGAAATATATAGTCTGGTTTCTGGGTCTGAATGTTGGTTAAATTTTGTCGGCCTAGTTCCATTAAACACGAAAGATACGATTATCGTAAAAACTCAAACTAATAAATTAATTTTAGTTATCAATCCGAATTTTGCATGGACAGAGAAGCAGATATTAGTTTAAATTATTTCGGATACTTTTCCTTGTAGACTAGTGTAATATAATAAAAACTATTTTTTTAATTAATAAAATATTATAAATAATATAATACAAATTATTTTTTATCTAATAAAATATTATAAATAATGTAATAAAAACTATTTTTTTATTTAATAAAATATTATAAATAATATGATAAAAACTATTTTTTTACTTAATAAAATATTATAAAGTATTTTTTTATTTAATAAAATATTATAAATAATATAATAAAAATTATTTTTTTATTTAATAAAGTTTTATAAATAATTAATAAAAAATATTTTTTTATTTAATAAAATATTATTTAAAAAAAATAATATTCATAAACAATACTGGATGATTAATTGTGCGCCACCTTGTATATAACGCCCCCGAACGGCGGATGATTTTTTATGAGGAGCTTTTTCATGGCTTTTTTAAATATAAACTAGGAGGTTTGCCATTGTCTGTCGAGGGGCGTTCGCTATTAGAAAGAATTTTTCTATAATTTGGTGTTTGAAATGGTAGTCACGCACCAACCCATTCGGCTACGGCGACCGAATTATTTTATCGTATTAATTATATTTAGGTGACTTTAATTTGCAGCTATAAAACATTATTTATATATTTATAGTTAAATGGAATATTTACAATTTTTATTAATTTGATATTACATAGAACAGAAGTAATGCATTTCTTAAGACCCTTCATCTAATGGGAAGACAGCCCCAAAAACGTATAGAGTAAACAAAGAACTGGCGTTCAGACACGAGAGCTCGATATTTATTGCGAACTAGAAATGAAGATCTTGGAGATTCTAAGACTTCAAGCCTGTCATAACGATATTGCGGCTCTTTCGTGTGAATAATTTTTTGTAGAGTCAACAGTGTTCTGACTTTCAATTGGTTATCAAATGGGATGCTTAGCACCTTTTCAGCCAATGGTGAAGGGCCATAGGAGGTTAAAAAATATCAATACTTCCAAAAAGCAAAGAAAGTTCCCTAGTATATCTATGTAAATATGACTTATGACAACTCACGCACATTCATTTCTTGCAACCACGCCAGTGATATCCATATCGTCATTAATTGGCCAAAATTTAGTGTTAACATCTCTTGACAGCGTAAGTCATTGACAGTAAACGCATTTCCAACCGAATTTTCAAAAAACAAAAAAGGCCAAACACGTATCCAGACCGTATCCGATGTTTTGACTTGAACGGCTCGGTCGAAGTCGCGCTGGTAGTGGCACATTACCGAGTAAGTAGATTACAAAGTCACAAACAAGAAATAGACTACTCTATTCCTAGACTCACCTTCGACAGACTCTTCAAGACGAGTATACCGTCAAGAAGCGAATGGCAGACACCAAGGGCATGAAGAAGGGGGAATTAAATTTTTATACAGGTTCCAAGTTAGACGATAAGGTTGGTTATAGAGTATTTTCGAAGGAATTAGGACTGGAACTATCCGTTGGACTACCAGACTACTGCAGCGTCTATTAGGCAGGGGTTCTAGCTATAAAAGAAGTGGCTACATATCTCAGACACGCATGCCGTAACAAAACCGACTATAAACATATTCTCGGATAGCCCGGCGGCCATTAATCAATGAATGCGGCTATACTAAGATCGAAGGTTGCACAGGAATGCCGGGCAGCCCTAAATGATTTTAGCGTCGTATTCAAGATCAGCCTTATTTGCGACCCGGGGCACAGATATATTGAGGGAAATTGTAAAGCCGATGAGCTAGCCAGGATAAAAGTACCATTGGAATACCTTCAGCCATGAGTAAACTAATAATCAAAAACAACATTATCCAAGAGGCCAATAGGCCATGGAGAGATGAAGATACATGTGTTACAGTTAGGCTACTATGGCCGCAAATAAACAAGAAAAAACAAAGGAATTTCTTAGCCTCTCAAGAGATGATATCTCGTGGCTTGTATAACCAGTCATTGGCTATTTGGCAAGCATTCCTCGAGACTAGGAGTTTCCTCCCATGAATATTGCGGAAGTTGTAGAGATGAGAACGAAGAAGAAGCAGTTGAGCATTTCCTTTTCAATTGTCCAGCCTTAGCTAAAATCAGAGCAGGTTGTCCAGGTAAATACTTTTTCAATTCTTTTACAGAGCTGTCTGGCGTGGGGATGGGATCAATTCTACGTTTCATAAGAACCACAAAATGGTTACACGAAGGAAAGTAAATGAGGTTCCCGTGCAGCACAGTGGTATCACAACGGACCTGTAAGGTCTAAGTGAGTTCGGTCGTACAGACCGACTACCACAATAACCTAACCTAACCTTAGTAGATTACAATTTATCGACCAATTCTTAATTCCTTTCTATGCAGGACGATTTTGTTGAAATATTGTAAAATTTACGAAATGTAACTTTTACAGATCCTACATTTTCATTATACTTTTTTTATTTTAATGTGATTTTCGAGCAAAATTAAATTCATTCTAGCACTGTGTAGACGTCAAAAGTCAAAAAATAGAATGTCAATCAAAACTGCCATGATATTATACTTTTTCCGCTATTAAAAAACAAAGTTATTTTTGAACATCCTATACAATAAATACAAAAAAAAATTTACCTTAAAATAAGTAAAATCATATTTAACCATTTTAAGGTTTTTGCATTTTAGAAGCTACATATGTATACATATACATATGCAGGCAAAGTAAACAACAGTTATTTATTTCATATAATCCGTTTTGATTTTCCCTTTCAGTGCCATTAAAAGTCCAAGAATTGAATATAATCCAACTTTTATGTGGCTTAGATGGAAAATAATTACAACTGCGAAACCGCAAAGGTGCCGATTTGGACCTTTTTACAACAACAACAAAGCGAGCACACGCAAAACACAAAATTACACTGAAGGTGAGCAATAAAAGCCATTTAAGTTCTTATCCTACTAAGAGCACACATTGGGTAGTAAACAAGCACACATACAAACAAAAGTACAATATATGAATATAAGAATTTCGGCCAAAAAAGAATACAATTATATGAATGGATGTGTGTGCGTATGGGGATAAACAAACAACACCTTGCAGTGATTTGCAATTGTCATATTTAACAGAAATCCCTCCAATGCCTTTCGCTCAGGAGTCATATGCTCTTTCGCATGCATACACATGCCCACATAGGGTGGCCCATATGCATTGTGACCGAGAAAATTACTATTTTGGGTAGCTACTTTTTATAACTAATTTGCAGAATAGTTTACATTTAAAACAAGTTTTTTATTGATGTGATGAAGCAAACAATTTGTGAAAAATCGTAAATTTAAAACTTTATTAAGCAGCCATTTTCTACTATGAGGATAAATCCCGCATATGTCCGCTGCGGCTACGAGTCCCTTGGTCCATTCGAGAAGCCCAATTTTTTACTACTTTTTCCAATGAATTTGAATAATAAATTTCAGCCCGAGCTGCAAAAATGCCGCACAAACGATGGCCATTTGGCTTCAATTCCTGCAGGAGCTGTAGGGAAGATTTTATAGGCCAGTAAGCCAAGAGTAAGTACGGCGGCCGCCTCTGAGTGTATTTCTGCCATGAAAAAGCTCCTCATAAAAAATACCTGCCGTTCGGAGTCGGTTTGAAACTGTGGGTTCCTCCATTTGTGGAACAACATTAAGACACACATCAGAAATAGGAGGAGGAGCTCGGCCAAACAACCAAAAAGGGTGTACGCGACAATTATATATATATATAAGCCAAGATCTTTAAGCAAACTTTTCCACATAGTCGAAGGACAAGGCCCAACATGTTGAGAACGAGGACGAATCCACATTTAGGCGTCTAATTCAACACTTCACTCTTTGAACATCTCGAACAGTTTTATTTTTTTTAAAGTAAATTTCTCTAATCTTGCTGTTTTATTAAAAAAAAGTAGTTGAACTTTCCTCCTATGAAATGAAATATACTCAATGCATACCTCTAACAAATTTAATAGGTGAGCAAATAAAAAAAATGACTTAGCAGCAATTTCTACTATATAAAATCTGTAGTTTCACGTGCATATACAATTTTTCCTGCATAACCAAAAAAGTTAATTTTTCTCGCACAGTGGCGGATTTATTTCGAAAATGCAGAGATTTGGTAAATATCAGACCGTTAATTGGCTCTCAGCGATTTAGAAGGAATTAGCTGATTTGCTGAAATTATGGGGGCGATTTGTTACGAAAAAACGGAGATTGTGATATACGAAAAAATCAACACAGCCATTAATTATGTTACTTCGTTGCCATATGAACAGCGACTGATTGGGGGAGTGTGTGAATTCTTGAGAAATAAGAGGACATACATAATTATGCTACCGAATACCCGACATGGCAGCTGAAGTTACTCTCACGATTTTACTACGGTTGGCCAAACCTTGTAATCTATCAACCTTGACTGGCAATGACATTTCTATCTACGGTGAGCGCTACATAATTATATTTATCGATATTTTATTGGATGAACACATTCTTAATGTGAACTTGAATGATCTTTGGTGGCATAGGGGAATCTGTTGTCAGTTGGCTACTTAGAGCTTTAATTTGAATCTGTTAGGCCTTTTTTGCGCGGTGTTGTTAAATATCGATGTTCTGAGCATAATTCAAAAGCGATCGTGATATAGCACCAGATATAGCAACAAGGGCTAAGAAAAGTTACAGGTCAGTCATTTCAAAGATAGCCTCGGCAAACATTTGAAAGAAATCGTAAATACATACATACATAAATGCATACATAGATGCATACATTCCCAATATTCCTTCTTTCTTATGAAGCCACATCTATGGAAACAAATTAAGTTTGGTTATTTTATTTCATTATTAAAACTATGTGTCACCCTGTATTTCGAGTGAACGTACAAATATAAGAATATGTGGGAAATGTAAAGCAATAACAATAGTGTAGTATGAATAGGAGAAGTTAGATTCTTAAGAATATAATCAATTTTCGGGGATTAACAGACGAACAACACCCAACTGACTTCAGACCTAACAGACATTCTTAAATCTGTACATACACGCAAAATACTATATGCAGATGTGTTTTCACATTAGTTTGGTGCTGATGATGGAATAGCAGACGGCACAATGACGGCTTAACGAAGGATAAATCTGTACTTACTCACACATTATACCTGGTTGAAATAAAATAACAATTTCGGAAGCATAATACGTGTATAAACATACAAAATATACATAGGAAATGAAAACATATGAATGTGCAAAAATATTTCATATTTTTATTTCTACGTAAAACAGTATACTTGACAGTGTGCACTTTTATTCATACTCGCCACCTTGGACTGACTGGTATATCATTTTTTTTGGCCCCCCCCATTCATATATACTTTTCATACATATGCATGTATATGTACGTGTATATGGGCGTTAAAGCAGTTAACAAAAACCTTTCACAGCAGCGACGCACAAAATTGTAAAAAATCATGCGAAAATCTACTGCAAAAGCTACAAAAATAGCATAAGATTCAGATATTAAAATTTGCGGAGCCAAGAAAGAAGCAATTCAAACTTAATGGAATAGTGCACACTTACAGTAGGACAGTAAAAGTAGCTCACTCAAGCCAAAATTAGTTGTAAGGACAGCGTACGATTTACGGGATGTAGAGAGACTCCTTCGGACTACCTTCAATGGCACCAGATGAGCTCATGCCCATCTCACTTTCATTTTATGAAATCGAAGAACTACTGAGTTTGATTTATTGGGTAATTAGAAAGGGAACTGGTTGCCCGACGGCGTCGATTCGACTTCCTTGCATAGTGGACTGAAGATACTCAGCTTATTTTTAACAACTTAGACTCATTACATAAAGAATTTTTCGGAAGATGCTAATGACTATGAATGACTAAATAATGTATCGCCGTGTAGGCGTTAGACCATTTCGATCTGACTTCCACAGCCTGTGTGCAATAAATTTTCGAGCTGGGTCTATACAACCCACATTTTTCCACTCTTTCTGCCACTTTAGATCTTACCATTAGGGAACGAAGTTTTATGATTTCATTAAAAAGGTTACGGCTTTCTTTCAAAGAATTCACTGAGCCTTTGAGTTTCATAATGTGGCTGACCAAAAAACTGAATCGATACGTGTTAAGCGGGAGGACGATTTATGGATTGGAAATGTCTGACTTAGGCCTAGCGCGTCAGCTTTACACTGCCAGGGCTGCAGTTACGCTGGAACTTCAAGTTGTCACTACATTTGCCATTAGAACTCCTGATCTTATTGTGGCAACGAAAAATCTTAGCAAGTTTGAAACCTTTATTATATACTTAGATGCCAGTTGCGTGTTCGCACATTGTTTCCGGCTGAGAAGACAAATACTAAAATTTTTGGTGGAATAATTTAACTCCCTATCGACCCTAAGAACTTAATATTTTATTTTTTCACTTTGAAAAAAGGGTCAAAATCATCCATACCGGTAAGAAATATTGTGTTAATATGTCCGACAAAAATATGCACCATTAAATATTAGAATATACTCCTAAAGCCAATATTTATGATAAATGTAGTTTCAGATCATTCCCTTTCATACGAAGGTGAAGTCCAAATTAAACAAGACTGAGCTGAAATAGAAACGACAGAAGCTTTGTTCTGATAGTTTCGTGTTTATTTATTCAAAATAGTCCCCTCTGGCCTCGATACACTGTTTTTCGCGATCTAAAAGCTTTTCGAAAGAGTGTTTCAGGTCATTCACCGGAATGTCCTTCAGGATGTCGGTACAAGCCTTTTGGATAGCCTCTACGGACGCAAAACGTTTTCCTTTCATGGCCAAATGCAACATTCCGCATAGGTAGAAGTTACAGGGAGCCATATCAGGCGAATACGGTGAGTAATTGATGGTTAAAATGCGATTTCTAGTCAAAAAATCAGTCACAAGAGTGGATCGATGAGATGGTGGATTATCATGCAATAAGCGCCAGTTTCCTCCTTCGCGGTATTCCGGGCGAATTCGACGAATGCGATGCAACAAACGTTTCATAACGACACGATAGAAAATTGTATTGACGGTTTGGCCCGTTGGCATGAACTACTTATGGACAATCCCCTTGGAATCGTAAAAACAAATGAGCATCGACTTGATTTTTCACTTTTACAAACGCGATTTTTTGGGTGGTGGCTCGTCTGGGGCCTTCCATCCAGCACTTTGATGCTTAGTTTCAGGTTCATCTTGGAAACACAACATTTCATCACCAGCTACAATGTTGTAAGGGAAGTTCTCGTCTTTTCTCGCCTCTTTAATGAGGTCTTTGAAATATTTAATTCTGAGCAATTTTTGGTCCTCAGTTAATTTGTGCGGAATGAAACGTGCACAGACCTTTTGGTCAATGCCCAAATGGTCAATTAAAATGCGATAAATCGATGTTTTGGAAATATTCAACTCCGACTCCATGAATTTCAACGATGATTTCGGTTCATTTTTGATAAATTGATGAACAATTTCGATGGAGTTTTTGGTGATTTTGGGCGACACGTATGTTCTCACGTGTAAACCACTCATGAACTCTGGCACGAGATAGACAATCATCGCCATCAACTTTTTTCTTCAATTCAAATGTTTCGATAAAAGATTTACCGATTTTAAAACAAAATTTGATATTAGCTCTTTGTTCGAGACTCAATTTTGTACCGATGACACAAACATACTGACACTTGAGACGCAATAACTTCGCTTTAACTGAACCGAATGTCACCAAGCTTTTATTGGGAGTCAGCTAGGGATCTAACTTCCAACGCACTAACCCATTCAAAATATGGCACCATCAAAAACATTTTTATGACGTCAGTCTTTTTTATTTTGGACTTCACCTCGTTATTCCGATACTATTATTGCATTCTTATCGTTTTTGGCTGCTGGAAATATTGTAAGTTCTTCTCCTTAAGTTCTTATTTGTCCTCTAAATGTTGTAAAACGCTGTAGCCGAGTTTGTTAATGATTATCACACGATTGGATCTGGGTTCGAAACTAGCTGAGGATATGAAAAATCAAATGATACAAAAAGTTTTTTTCTAGTAAATGCCGCTCCTCAGCAGGTAACAACACACCAATTGGGGTACTTCGGCGATAAAAAGCAAAACATGAAAACCCACAGCTGTTCAAAGGCGACATTAAAATGTAGGTGCCTCCATTTTGTACCACAACATAGAGATGCATGCTACAAATTGGAGGTGGTACTCATCCACACTTATACCCGTTTATACACAAATTCACTTTTGCTGAACTTATGTATTTAAGAATTTATTCCTTTTTTTCATTTTATTCGAACTATACCCAATGAGTAGTGTTTGCACAACTAATTGAAATATGCCGAAAAAACACTCAACTTTAACAAGCAACTCATTGAGGTTGTCATTTTACATAAAATCATTTATAACAAATGCTAAGTTAAATTACGCTCCTCTTCAAATGGGATTTGATAGCTCAATCACTTAAAGAGCAGTGTAATTACTCAAACGCTCAGTTGATGTATTTGCTTTGCATTATCCATTTACCCGAAAGCAACTGATTGCTTTTGCTTCTCTGACGCCTTGTGAGTGTAGGAAGCTGCGAGGGAACCTTAAAGAGCGGCAACATGAGTTGCAAGCAAGTGTAGAACGCAAATGACAAGCAATTGTCAACAGTTTGTATCAACATTAATCAAAATGATCACTTCAATTTAGTGTTGTTTATTTAGTTTTTTTGGGAGTTCCATATTTCCAGAGAATCGACATTTGAAAAATTAAATGTTGAATGCTGAAAAGCTCATTGCCTGAAAGCGAAAGTATCTGCGCAACTGTACGACTCATTAAACTGCTGCGAAAAGTTAGATAAGCTTCAAATCAATAGAAAAACTACAAAAAAACTCGACTAATACATAAAAAAAAATTAACTAACGGAGGAAGCCTGACTTGTGACAAAAAATTATCCCCATTAAAAGCTTACGAATAAATTTATTTTTAAAATTGCAATTTCACTGCGAGAATTATTTGGCTTTTCGGGCTTCGCTATTGTCATCCTCACTGATGAATTGAATTGGGGGCGCGCAGCATTACTTAGTTAATGGAAAGGGTGAGGGCCATAAAGCAATGTATCACATAAATTTCGTAAACATCAATCACTGTCATTTGAGATTATTCCCACTGATGAGGATGCAGATGCGAGTGCCGAGCAAAGGGTGGACATGAAAAAAGCAAATTTAGAAAATTTTACAAAATTTAAATGATTAACACTAAACCTACCGACAATTCTTGTATACCTATTACTACCGCGCGCGGTCAAATTGACCGTTAATTAATAATGTTATCGATTTTATAATTCAAAGCAGATAATGGTTGATTTGTTGCTAAATGTATATAAAATAAAGAATTTTCATGAAGTTTCGTTAAAATTTATTTTTATATAATTTCTAAAAGTCTTTATAAAAAAATTAAAAAAATTTTAGTTTTATACAGAATCTTATGCATACATAATATACTTTATTCGGCTTCCACACATTGCTTACAAATTATTTTAGTCTGAAATGTGCATTTGCCGCAAACATATTTTTCGCACTTCGAACAGATTTTTGTTGTTTTATAACCTTTACAAAATTTTATTTGACAAGTTTTTCGTACGCTCAAATCGGAACTTGTGGAAGGTGTTGGTAAAATTTTTTTTCTTGAGATATTGTATATGCATCGCCAAGTTCTGAAGCTAACTGGAACAAAAATTCCTGCCTGGAAATATTTTCACCTGTCGTTTCTTTATACAAAATCCAGGCATTTATTCCAGCTAGGTCCAAAATGTTGAAAAATACCTGAAGTGGCCACCTACAACTTTTCGACTTCACGCTGTATTTCCTTGCCATCTGGTCTTCCACATCTACACCAAATCTAATAGTTTCCGGTATACGTTTGCTGCTTTTTTCTATTTCTTTTGAGCTATGTTTGGAACTTAGGGCAAGCACTTTTTTTCGTCTTACTTTTATACACTGTAAGAGTAATGTAATTTTATTTATACAATTTGCTTGAAAATCTATCCATTTTATCTTTTCTTTCTTTGGCGAACTTTGGCAACTCTCTTTTGTTTCCACGAATTGTTCCAACAATTGTAGTTTTTTTTGCAAGTAATTTCTTGGCTAATGAAACACTCGTGAAAAAATTATCTGTTGTTACATTCCTTCCGCATTCTGTAAAAGGATCCATCAGCATTAGAACAACGAACTCCCCAAGTGGAATTGAACAATCTCTACTTTCATCCTTTCCCAAATAGGGAAACCCATTTATTACATACTTACTATTGACGTCACACGCCACCCAGAACTTTATTCCAAATTTGTCTGGTTTGTTTGGCATATATTGTGTAAATCTATACCTAGCCTTCGACGGAAACAATTGCTCATCAACAGCAATATATGCACCAAGTGTATAACAATTTTGTGAATTTTCAATAAATCGATCCCATATTGTAGATACTATTGTTATCTACTCTTTTCAATTGAAAGCGACTCTAAAATAAGATAACCGTATAACATTTTTTCCCACCGGTCATATTGACCGACCGCGGTAGTTAGGCCACATAACAAATTTTTCTTGGAAAATAGAAAAAATAACTAAAAGCAAAGAGTGAAGAAAATATTAAATGCATATTATAAGAATTGTCATATAGTTGGATAACAGTATTATAACGTTTAAAAATGTGTAAGTTTTACAAAAAGTTTGAAAACGGTCAATTTGACCGGTACTGGTAGGTTTAGTGTTAAGGAGTAAAAGTGTGACGAGGAATTGATGTTTAAATACATATTACGAGTACGAGAGCTGATGACAAAAATTTCGGCTCAATTGAGCGGAGGCACTAATTTACCCATCGACTTTTTTTCTTTGCCTGTTTAAACGGAAATGAAATCTGCCTTCGATTAAATGAAGGCTGAGCGGCATTGTTGCGGAATGGATAAAAATTGAAGCGAAGTAAGAAGTAAATTTTAAATATTTTTGCCTTCTAAGGAGATTGATAAGCGAAGGAGGAGTGTATAAGTATAGGGAGAAGAGTATAAATTTACTCTAGACATAAATATCCTCCATATATTGACAAAATGCACACTAACTGAGGTCAGCTATTGGCAATTATGTGTGCCGGAGTACTTTCTTAAATTTATGTCGTCGTTGTGAAAAGTAGCATCTTAAAAGAAGTATTACAGGTAAGTTGAAAAGTATTTGAAGCAACAGTTATTACATACAATGGATGTGTGGACGGGGTGTAGTATTTGGAGGCAGGGCCTGGCGAACCTAATCACGGATGGCTCGAATTTGAACGGAAGAGTTGGCGGAGGAGTATTCTGCGAGGAGCTTCCCATCAGACTCAAGTTCAGGTTAGCCGATCACTGCAGTGAATTCCAAGCAGAGGTAGCGGCAATTAAAGAAGTAGCTGATTGGATGTTCACTTGGGTAATAACTATGTACTTCGATAGCGAAGTGGCAATCAGAATGATGGGCTTGATGATGGTGCAATCGAAACAGGTTGGAAAATGCTTGACTTCGATATAAAATTCATCTGGTCATCTGGTCATAGCGACATTGCAGGAAATCGCGAGGTGGATGAGCTAGCTAGACAGGAGACCTGTGAGGTAGTTTCTCCGCGAAACTAGAATATTGACTACCTGTAGTTTGCTCCTGGAGAGGTGGGTTTCGAGTCAGCTCAGCGAACGCTGGGCAAGTACACAAACTTGTAAGGTCGCGAAATCTTTTTGGCCACGAGTGGAACGGAGCCGCTCGAGGGATCTTCTGAGGTTAAAAAAATCTCAGCTTTCGAATTTTGTGGGTGCCCTTGTAGGATATTGGCCGCAAGATTTTCATGCTGCGACACTCGGCATCACTTCGAGCCCTTTTTGCGTCGGTGGTATGGAGGTTGCATGGATGCTTGAAAAAAGAGTTAAAATAAAATTTCCGGTCATCTACAATTCTGTTTCATTTAGTTCTTTTCCGAGAATAAAACAAAGAATAAAGAAAACCACAACATTTCGCAATCTGTTTTTATGGCTATTCTTATATAACTAGAAGAGCATGCATTTTTGCACACTACTGTATGAAAACTATAGCATCGTCCAGCCGCTACCAAACTAAACCAAAAAACAAAACAAAACTACCACCAACAACTTCAATCGTAAAGAAGCGCTAGAATAACATAAACCATGAACAGTAGATGCAGGCATACATACATCCATATGAACATACATACATACAATTTGCTTGTATGCATATTTTGTAATTAAAAAGAAAAATTATGCAAAACAATAGCACTAAAAGTAATGAAAGACGTCATTAAAGTAACACCTGAAGGCAAAAATGTGCGAATTTAGCAAAAAATTGCTAGAAAATTTAATAAAAACCCAACTGCAGCTGATCGAGGGCCATTTCTGTGAAAACTGCAGTAGCAACAATTGCAGAGAATCAGAAGCCAATGTGAAGTAGTAGAAGGTTTATAAAAAAAAAATAAAGTAAATATATTGCAATAACAAAAAGATCCACGAATATGAAGCAAATAAAATTTGCACCCATCCTAGTGATGTTGCTCTGTAAGTAGAAATGCATCCGAGAACTTTTTGAATAAAAGTTAAATAAAAATTGATGCAATTTGTGAATAATCTAATTTTGTTAGTCAACCTGCAACGCTTACACGCCGCACCACCACATCCGAATGATATTGATTTTAATGACAGTAGCAGCGGAGGTGGAATAGGCGGTGGCGGCGGCTTTGGCAATTTATTCCGTGGCAACAATAACCCACAAATGGACTACAATATGTTAGTTACGCATCTGAGGGACTTCTTCATGTATTTACCAGTGATGATGACATCGCTCAGGGAGTCCATGTCTGGATTTCCGAAGTTCGCCGAAGGTATACGCATACTGACTTCGAAAACTGGACGCTTAGAAGGTGCGGATTGTAATTGTGAAAAGAATAGTAATGAAATTGACAGCAGACAATTTGGTTGACAGGTCCTGCAGATAGTAGTGAAAGGCGAGGAAATTTCTTCGACTGAAGTGCAAATGGGTACCTGATTGAAGTAAAATAAAATCAAATTAAATAAGTTAAAAACAGAAAAAAATTTAAAAATAGAGATATAAAAAAATTAAATAAATTAAAAAAATAAATAAATAATGAGAAATAAAATAAAATAATGGTTACCTCATCATCATCAACAACCCCTAGAGTTCCAAGATGGAGCATAGGGCCAAGCTACTTGATTGAAATAATTTTAAATAAAACGAAATAAGTTAAAATGAAATAAAAAAGAACAAAAAAATTTAGTTTTTAAATGAAATTAAATTAAATAAATAAAAACCATAAAATATAAAATAATACAAAATAAAGGTTGCTTGATTGAAATAAAAAATAAAATAAAAGGAAACAATTTTTTTTGAAAATAATAATTAAAAATAATGATTACACAATTGAAATAAAATAAAATGAAATAAATTAAAATAAAAAAGAGCAAAAAAAGCAATGTCAAAAATATTAAATTATTTTAAAAAATAATTGAAAATTATGGTTACCTGATTGAAATAAAATTAAGTAAAATAAAAAGGAACAAAAAACAATATATTAAAAAAATTATATTAAATTAAATGAAATTTATAATAAAATGAAAAAAGTTGCAATAAAAGAAAAAGGATAAAGGGAATAAAAAAATAAATGAAAGAAATTAAAATTAAAAAAATGAAAGTGAAAGAAATAATATGAAATAGTGGTTATCTGATTTAAAAAATTAAAATAAAATAGAAAAGACAAAAAAAGTGTAAAAAAAAATTATATTAAGCGGTTAAGGTTAAGTTAGAGCCCCAAGTTTAATATTTTTTTTTTGCTAGTCAATTGCTTTATTTTACAAAACTAAAAACATAGTTTTAATACCTCATGTTTCGACTTGGACTCTAGCAAAATTTCAAAAACAAAAAATATTAATTGTAAAAGTTATCGCTGTTTGTGTGGAGCCCGTTTCTCCAGAAGTCCCTTGCGGTGATCATCACAAGTCCTTCGAGATTCATCTAAAATCAATCGATCCAGAGAAACTAGTTTTATTAATAGATAATCTCTTCTTTCAAAATTAACAATATGGCGGCCTCAGGAAATGTTTTTCAGATTTTCGAAAAAAACACCGACAATTAATTACTTAAAAAATCTAAATTTTTGAAAAAAGTTTTTTTATGTTTTTCAAAAGCAGTATACATTTTATTGACATCTACCAAGCGGTTTTTAAGTTACAGTGATCACCAGTTCAAAAAACATAGTTTTGAGAAAAACGAATTTAAAGTTTTGCTATCTGCTCTGGTGCGCCCGAAGGCCCTTTTGTTAATTGTTGAATAACTCGAAAAGTATTTGTCGGACTCACTACAAATTTTGGCACAATATTTTTAAGATACTATACTTTAAGAAAATGCAAAAAAGAATCCAACTTTTTTGAAAATCCTGAATACCCCTAACTCCTTAAATTAAATGAATAAAAAGATAATATAAAAAAAGTATAAAAATAAATAAAAGAAATTAAATAAATTAAAACCAAATAAAAAAATTAATTAAAATATTAATTAAATAAGAAAAAGTATAACAAAAATTGTTAACTGACTGAAATAAAATAAAATGACATAAATTGAATTAAAATAAAAAACGAACAAAAGAAAAAAAAAAAAAAATAAAATAAATATAAAAAAAAATTGAAAAAGTAAAGTAAAAAATATAAAATAATAGTTAACAAATAAAATGAAATAGACAAAAAAAAAATTAAAAAAATAAAATAAAATGGCTAGCTGGCTGAAATGAAAAAAGAATAAAAGAAGAAAAAAACAAAATATATATAAGACAAAAAAAAATTAAAAGGCATAAAAAAAAGTTATAATAATAAAATGAAATAAAGCAAAAAATAAATATAAGAATAAAAAAAATAACTCTGCTGAAAAGTGCGTGCTAAGGATACAGTCCGAGATAAATTTGTATATAAAGCATTTCATTAAGTAAAATTTAATTAATATTACTTTTGTATAGAGCGTTTATATTGATAAATATTTAATTTAGTAATGACTAATTAAAAGTATAAATAATAAACCCAGATATAGTTTTTCAAAAGAATATGTTGTGTTTTTATATTCCGTACATATGTATGTATGCATACAGCCCGTTCCTGACCAAAGTGGTTATCGTTATTATTCCATCAGTTTCGTTTTCGTGCTCGCTAAATGCACCACAATGAGCGGCAGATAAGGGGGCGATGTCGCCATGCTGATAAAAGGCACACGATTCCCAGATCAACGTGCTCATGTTGACTCCTTTATATGCATTGGTTTTCATTGGTTTTACGCTTGTCATTGAAACGGCTGTCCAACGTTCGCGCACCCACGTACACTCATAATACGTCTTGTCCGGCTGAATGCTGTCATGCTGCGGCAGTGAGTACTGCCGGCGAGTTTTTATGCGGTCCTGTGGAAATTCTTGCCAATAAACAGGGGCTTTTATATGAATTTTATAGTGTTTCAATAAAAAAAGAAGTTATTTTAAATATTTACTGTGTTGCATTAGTACACTTATTATTCGAAATCGGAAGAAAGTTGTTCGCCGCCGCAAAAAAAATTACTTTGATTTAAAATACTACCTAAAGTGAAAAATTTAAACTATGCTATGAAACGAAATTAGTTACTTACGAAATTCTGATACAAAGGTTTTTTGTTTATAATAAAATACAGTCAGTGTTACCAAAATCCGCATAGCAATTGTTTCGCAATGCTCACAATATACATATTTTGTGTGAAAAATATGTTTCTTCATCTAGCAAAAAGAGTATAAATCAAAGTCTTTATTAATTTTATTTATTATTTAAGTTTATTAGGAAATAGTAGAATAAAAAAATCAACGCAATAATTTCTTGTGTTTATTGTTAAACAGGCTGTGAGCTCACAAAAATACGAAAAATAAACATTTGGAAGATTTTTTGGGATTTTTTAGTCTTTGTGGAGAAAATAGGAAAGGTCTTCAGAGTAAATTTCATGACACATAACCAGCTCAGATTATTTTTCCTTTGAAGTGTTTTTTTTTAATGTTTATTGAAATTGAAAATTAAAATTTGATTTGGTCGAGCCAAGGAGCACCAAGAGATTTGGTGGCTCATAAAACACTCAGACTAAAAAGCCCATTGTATTAAGAGCTCTGGAAAGAAGGTAGATAGTCAAGGACGGAAGGAGAAAAGTATCAGAGAAAGAGATAGGAAAGAATAGAGACAGAGGTTATTAGTCCTGTGATAACTTGCCAGATTCTTTCGTAAATCTGTAAATATCCTCCAACTTTAGAGAATGAATTTTACTCACTCCCACGACATCGGAACCCAAAACTCGTAGTCTTGCTCTAGCATAGGCAAGTCAGTTACAGGGAAAATGCTTACTGCTATCCGATTCCTCCAAGTAAAACAGGCACATTGGGTCCTCAATGATTCCAAGGGCGGTCATATGCTGACCCCATGGGTCCTGTAATAATATCGACCATTAACCGAACGTATTTCCAATTAATGTTTATTAGTTTTTTACAAAAGTATAACTCCTCGTCTAACAAAAACTATATAAATTCATGTTACAAACTATATATAAAAATTGGAAATATTCCATCACCTTTTCATCCCAAGTCCAAGGCTTTTAATTAGAATTTCTAGAAATTAATTTTTATGTGGCGTTTTATAAGTTATTAAAGTTTAGTAAAATAAATTTTGAGAATTTTTTACTCGGACGGTGTTGGAAAAATTCTTTAAATTTTGATAATTTATTTCTCGGACGGTGTTGGGCATTTTCTCTATATAAAAATAATTCTCCTGCTTTCGTTATATGGAGAAATGAAAATCCAGCGACTTTGCTGGCAAGGTCATGTCTTCCAGCTCTGAAAGTATTCGATGTGGTATCTGCTGGTGATAAGAAAGGGGAAATAATGCGTTCTTTACTGCGTGGAGAAAGGCTTGGCTTCACTAAATGTGTCCAATTGGCGCCGGTTAGTGCATGGAACAAACGACTGGCCCGATTTTGGGTCCTTAAGCGGTAATCGCGCCAGTCAAAAAGTATATACCATAATACTTTCCGTAGAATCACTGAACAGAAACATGGAAGGCAGGCCTATCGACCATATAATCAATTCTACATTTCTATGCACATATTTTCCAAAAAACCTCACTGTTCCGAACAACCATTTGTGTCATTCAATATCTTTAAGTATCGATCAGCATCGCTGTTTAAGCGCGTACCACGCGAGCACCTTCGGCTAGATTTGTGCTGTACTTCATATTGCCAGAAGGCGAAAACTGCCAATAATTTTAATTGATTTTGCTGCCTTTTCGACGATGTTACTGCGCCTCCGTAAACACAGGACGATGTACATAGGTATGTGGCAGCACGATAAGTAGGCAGCTACATGCCACGGCGGAGAGCATAGTAAGTATGCTGGCGTAGCGACAAGTACTACCGCAAACATGTACGTATGTGTGTATGTACATTTATTCCAACAGTGGGTTGCTATCTGAGTCAGAGAATCCTAAAAATATTTCATATTGTACTAGGGATGTCAATTTCGGTATTTTTTAAGTACCGAAAATCTCGAATGATATGAAATGGAAGTAGAAATATCCCGTCGTATAGCAAAAAAATTAACATTGGCTTTAACTTTTTAGCGTAAATGGATATGTTTGGATGCGTTCTGTTTTTGGTTTATTTAAATGCAAGGTGGCGCAAAATTAATCATCAAATTTTTTTAATAACTGTTTTAGTAAATGGAAACAAAAAATAAAAATTTTGCATTGAATAACTTTTTTTTTATCAGGACAGACAGCACTCAGACATAATTAAGTCCATTGCACTGCACTCGGGTTCCCTTTTTAATTTTCTTTAAGCCCACTCGACATCCGAAGAAATCTGAGTAGATCTTGTGGTACCAAGGAGCCAAGGTGGTCGCTTCTTAACATATCAGTGCCAAATACCTCAAGCCTGATTCGAGCGAAGGCTGGGCAGACGCACAGAAAATGGTCCCCCGTCTCAACCTCCTCTCCACATGCTGGGCAGAGTGCACTGCCTGATATGCCCACCTTTTCCATGTGCCTTGCCCATAGAAAGTGGTCCGTCATCAGTCCAAACAACTGCCTACAGTCGCTTCTGCTTAATAAAACTGCGATAATCGGTCGAACATGACAGGTTTGGACATCAGTTTAGACCATCTGCAGTCCCTCTCAGCCTGCCAGGCTCGCTTGTAGGTTAGAGTGGCCCGTTTGCTAACCTTGGCTTTGATGGCTGCAGAAGCGAGTGGCAGAAAGTTGGCCTCAGAGTCCATTCTAGCTAAAGAGTCAGAGATCTCGTTAGCCGCGTTACCCACGTGTCTCGGGACCCTAGCATCAGGATATTATGTCTGCCGACATAGTTTAACCTGGATTTACAGTACTCAACTACCCATGAGGTGGCTGAAGGGCTGTCAGAGGCCATGAGGGCAGTTTTGCTGTCGCTGCAGACACATTCAGATCTGCTTTTGCATCTGTTTTCTGCAACAAAAAATTCATCGCTTTCTGAACAGCATACACCTCCTCGTTGAATTACTTGATTTTTTTTTTTTACATAAATTAATATGTTTTCAAGCTTGAAACGGTTGTCCTCTGTGGGACACACTCACGCTCATAGCCCATTGTGATGCCGCATGGGAAACTTGCCTTATCTTTCCTAAAACTAGTGTGTATTTTTCAAAAATTTTAGAAGATCCCATGGAACTAAGATCTTC
Organism: Anastrepha fraterculus; assembly: GCA_037575425.1. Classification (NCBI taxonomy): domain Eukaryota; kingdom Metazoa; phylum Arthropoda; class Insecta; order Diptera; family Tephritidae; genus Anastrepha; species Anastrepha fraterculus. The sequence goes on along the minus strand of JAYXIM010047065.1, from coordinate 71,010 downwards.
CAATTAACTAAAGAATTGCCTACCTAAAATGGTAAATCTGCGCCACGGTAGAGCAGGAAATAGCACCAAAGGTGCGGGATTATTTTCTCTTCCTCTTCTTCATTTAGACAATTTCTGCAGAAGTCATGTATTTGCACACCTATCCTTCGGGCGTGGCTGCCGATTAGGCAGTGCTCGATTATAACTGAAATCAGTGTACTAGGACTGCACTTATTTCGGATTAGCAGAGATGCTGGAGGATATTTACAGATTTGCCAAAAATCTGGAAAATTCTCACGGGACCATTTATCTTTGCCTCTGTCTCTATTTTTCCCTATCTCTTTCTCTGATACTTTTCTCCTTTCCTCATTGACTATCTACCCTCTTTCCAGAGCTATAAACTCAATGGGCTTTTAGCCTGAGTGTTTTAGGAGCCAACTTGGCTCGACCTATTCAAATTTAAATTTGAAGATGCTGTGCGCTTAGCATTGAGAGTGGACCATATTGTGCCTCACGTTTTGCTCTTACAATTTCCTTAAAAATAACTAGCTTATACATTTGGTCAATTTACCGTCAATTTAGTGTTGAGTCTCGCTAGATGATCGGCTCTACAGATACCCAAAATGCCCTAATGGTGAGGGATACCACGTTACCTTTAGGTGAAATGACTCAGCCATCTCGTTAAGAGGCTACCTTCTTACCTACAATAGGGTTATCTAGTAGAAGATTATGTAGGTTCTGCTGTGATGAAGAGGTGTCTATGGAACACTTAATCACCAACTGTGAGGCTTTAGACCACATGAGACACAGAATCCTGGAGGAAGACCTACAATTGCCTCATAATTAAGTAATTAGGGGCGCACAATAGATCAATCTAGTCGCAATGCATAAAGGCTTTAGCCTAACCCGTGCAACCATTACCATTTTATTGCCGCCTGGCTATCAACCTGGTTCTGTGCTGTTGTTTTTGCACCGTCCCATGAGATGTCGGCATCTGCTAGTTCGCGCAGCATCGACATTTTCCAAGTGTTTTTTGGTCGACCGCGGCAGCTGCTCCCTTTCGGGTTTCAGTTTAGAGCCATTCTCGTGATGCTATCTGGTGGTTTTCTCAATGTGTGACCTATGCCACTTTCTGCGTTTGATTTGCCTAAAGATGGGTTCCTCACCGTGCCTCGTTACTGATGATGTTTGGCCAGAATATTCTGCAGATGATGCGGAGGCATTTGTTGATGAAGGATTGTAGCCTCTGCGTGATGGTGTCAGAGACCAGCCATGTTTCGCTTCCGTACAACAATACTGCCTTTGCGCATGAGCCGAATATTCGTACTTTAGTGCGCCTGGAGATTTGCGAATTCCCCCATTCACGTCTTATAAGATCGGATTCAAGTCTTTGAACCTTGTCAACTCTTTTAATGTTCACACCCAGATACATTTTTATCGATGTAAGTTGTGGCACAATAAAAAATATCTAAGTCCCGTAACTTATCCTGGGACTCCGGGATTGTAATTATGAGATGGCGAAAATTCCGAGATGGTAAAATGGGAAAATGACATCTCTAATATATACGTACATACATATATACATTTACGCACATCTATAAAGAGGTGCTTGCTGCTTTGCGCTGGGTGCACTCGAATAACTACTTCAGTGGTTGGCTAGTTGCAATACGAGTTGGTGCACGATATTGCTGGTGATGTTGTTGTTGTGAATTGCATGTTGCCCATTATTTAACATGAAAATGCAGTGAGTTCGTCATGTAGTTGCGCTGCTGATTGCCACGATTCGTTGCTCGTATTACAATGAGCGAAGGATGGTTGTTCGTTATTCGTTGTTGGTTGTTGGTTCAGTTCTATGCCATTGATTGTTGTGAGTTGTTAACTATTCTCTTGGTTGTGTTGTCATTGCTTCTGCTCACAATGTTTTTGTTTCGCTGTTGATGCTGCTGCTGCTGCTGTTCTTGTGTTTCATGCGCTCGCTTGTTCTCGCGGCTGCTGCCACTGATGCCGTTTGCTGCTTCTTGTTTTCTGCTGATGCCAGCAAGGCGATTGAGGCAAACCCTCAGCTGTGTCTTAGTACTTGTGCACCTTGGCAAGATGGCCAGCAAATAATGTGACCAACATGAAACTGTCGCGTTGTTGGCGCTTCTGTTGTTATTGGTGCCACTGCCGCTGTAGGTAGTTTTGTTCGCGCTGATGCTGCTTATTGATGTTGGGTGTTTGTGTCGGTGTCAGTTAGCCAATGTTCATAGTGTTGGTAGTGTTACATGTTTCGCCACAAATTCGTATGGTGAACTCAATGGCAACACGCTTCGTCTGTGGGTGCTTTATTTTGCTGAGCCATACTATAATACGACGCGTCCACACTTCTCGTTGCAGACATACATATTTTTTTTGTAATTTTGCTTTTACTCTAGCTTCTATTTAGTTGCTGTAGTGTAATACTCGTATGCGTCTATCTCCACTCTACTCCAGCCAAGTGCTGTCGTCGCGTATCGACACTTCACTCGGTAGCTCTTCTCCACTTGAAAAGTTAGCATCACTGCCTGTTGGAATTTTTGCTGTCTATTGCGTCGTCTGCTGTGCTGTGTCAGTTATTTTTCACTCAGCCGCCATGCTTGTTGTTGTGTTTCCCATAGTGCATTCTGAAGTGCCAAATGTTTGTATCAGCCAGCCTGAATTATTGCTATTGATGCAACAGACATCAGTTATGGAACTTGCTAATATTTAAAAATTTATTATAGGGAGTGGAAAGCAGACAACAAAATATAAATATTTATAGATTTTGTAAAAAAGGACTTCAAAGCAGGTGGCTTACGAAATAATATAATTGTGCCAACAATTAATTCAACTATAAAAATATTTTCCCAACGGATTCACCGAAATTAGCATCAATTCACTTGTACGCCTTCTTTCGCCTGAAAATGTTTACCTCAAAGTCTAATTGAAGTTTTGGAAAGAGAAAAAAAGTCTATCAGTGCCATATCAGGTCAATACGGTGGCAGTTAAAAATGGCTGCTTGATAAAGTTTTGAGTTCAAGTATTTCCTGCTTCATTAAACAAATTTGTTGTATTGAAACTATTCTGTAAATTATTTAAAAAACTAGCATGTCTTTTTGGCTATTCAAGCGGATGTAGTACTTAAATTAAAGAAGTAACCGTAGACGGATTGAGGGCTCAACTAGTGGAGGGTAAAATTTCATAAGAAGAAAATTGTAAAACTACTTGGCCAAAGCAAAAAAGTAAGGTTAGGTTAGGTTGACCTGGCTGGCTGAAAGTTATCACATAGACTTTTTGGTTCTTAGTGGTACCAGATGGAGCCAGATCTTTATGGTACGTTTCCTTGTAATAAGCCTGCGTCTTTTGCGAATCTAAGTAAGCTCTGAAGCTCTAACACCGAGAGACATTCTAACCTCTCATATTGTAGAGCTCCCAAACATTTCATTCTGGTTCCAGCTAATGCAGGGCAAGAACATAGAAGGTGTTCTAGCGTTTCCCTCTCTTCCAGTTCATTGCAAAATCTGCAGCTATCATTGTTTGCAATTCTCATCTTGCATGCGTGTGCCACTAACAAATTGTGACCTGTCAGTATACCTACGATAGTTCTGATTTTTTTCTGGACAGGGATAGTACGAATCTGGCGTATTTATCTGCATCCTGTGTACACACGATTTTCGCGGTTTCTACCTCTTGCCTATGCGTGTTTTCATGTGCGCAACGATGTCATTGTATACCGTATTTAAAGGGTTCAGTATGTCGTTTTCTTGTTCGAATTGTATGTAAACATCGCTTTTGGCAATCTCATCTACAATTTCGTTTCCTGCAATGCCCTTATGTTCGGGTACCCAATAGATGTGTAACCGTCTGTCCGCGGCTGGTCTCTCTATGGTTTCCCTGCTTTTTAAAACATTTTTAGATGGACTTTTATATGAGTTTATTGCCTTTATTGCCGCTTGACTATTAACGTATATAGGTATTTATGTTGGAGTTGCTCGATGTCCTTGATAGTGCCATTTCTGCAGCATTTCCTACCGCAAAGACTTCTGCTTGAAAAATACTGCAATGGTCAGGAGCTTAATTGGTCGCCTGATGTCCAGCTTTGCGTAATAAATCCCTACACCTACTCCGTCCATCATTTTCGAGCCGTCAGTAAATATGTTAAGCGTATTGGGGCTAGGTTTCATACCTCTTTTCCACCACTCTTCTTCTATTGTTGCTCGGAATCTCTTCACCCAATTGTATTTCGGAGTCACATAGTTCGAATTGGTCCGATAATTCATATCTATTGAGTTATGTCCGGATTATTTAGAGGTCAATTCACCCGTTGCGTTAAGTCTTGCGGCAGATCTAGCTGCAAGACCTTCTTTCGCAGTAAAATGTTAACAAATTCAATATTTAAAAATTTTAAATTTAACAAAATTTGTTTAAATAAAATAAGAAATTAAAAAAATTAAAAATTTAAAATTGTAATAAATAAATGTCTATTCATTAAAATTTTTCTCAATATAACGACCCATAATCCTGATACAAATTCTCATTCTTTTCTTTATATTACTTTTCACGACGCTTTCTCTTAGATGTTGGCTCATTTCGTCCGGTTAGTCAAAAACTACCGAAATAAGTACTTGAAGTACCTAGGATGACTTTCCCGGTGTATATTCTTTGGCTGGACGGTTGGATGCAATATTTAGTTTTGAATTTTAGAGTTTTTAGAAAATAATTATCTTGAAATAGGCATCCGTTAGTTTTTGGTGAAACATAGTGCAAATGATGCATGATCTTTATACAAAAGCTATTTATAAAGCGTGATCAGATTTGAGGTACTTTTTCCAAAAACTAATTACATAATTTGTTTCAATATTCATTGACATTTCATCATAGAACAACATTTACAAATCGTACAAATGTATTACGAAAATCGACGCTGTGTGAAAAGTGTTCATCGCGCGCTGAGGCCAACTTGTGGTGTACATAACCGTCCTACCGAACGCGAAATTCGGCAAACCATCTACAAAATTTTGAATCATTTTACATTATTGGATGTTACTCGACCGATTAGACCACGTAATGCTCGAAAGACCATGTACACAAAAAAAAAATAATAGTTTTGCCGAAGACCCGAAAGAATCGATTCGGAGCCGATCTCAACAATATGTTATGGCATTACTTGGGCGATTTTACGCAAAGATCTTGGTTTGAGGGCATATAAAAATAGCTAATCTAAGATTTGAAGCCGGCCGATCTTCCAAAGCGTCATAATTTCAGTCGTTGGGCTCTTGAAAAACTACTACCCGAATTTTTTTCAGCGATGAGGCCCATACTTGGTTTGATGGCTACGTCGATAAGCAAAATTGCCGTATATGGGCTCAAGAGTAACTCGAAACCATTAAAGAATAGCTATTACATCCATTGAAAACAATCGTTTGGTGCGGCCTATGGGCTGGAGGTATCATCGGTCTATATTTCTTCCAAGAAGAGGCTGGCGCCAATGTAATAGTGGATGGCCATGATAAACGACTTTTTGGTGCTTGAACCCCGTGATCTTCACTATATTTTGTTCCAACAAGAAGGAGCTGCTTGCCATGCAGCCTGTGAAACTATGGATTTACTGCGCCGCCGTTTCGCTGAGCAATTTATCTCTCGTCTCCGCCCAGTGGTTTGGTTACCAAATTCGTGTGAGAGTATGTTAAGTGTGATTGCTTTGTGGATAAATCAGCTTCGATTGAGGCATTGAAAGTTAACATTACTAAAGTCATTTCCGAGATACCAACCGAAGTCTTCCAAGGAGTCATTCAAAATTGGTGGTTACGGATGACCGAATTACGGCGCAGTTGCGGTTAACATTTAAAAGAGATTATCTTTAAAAAATAAATGTAGTGAATGTTTCCACACAAAAATAATAAAGATATTGATTTTTTTTTTCAATTTAAAATCCGATATCTCTAAATTAATCACCTTTTACATAACATAGCACTCACCTGTAAAACAAAACACATTTTACAAAATACAGGGTGGGCTATATAGCGTTTGCTTTTTGAACCACCTATTTTTTTGAGAATGGTAACACAAATGACACGTCAAATGTGTTGATAATTTACTTAAAGGTTGACATTTACGAAATGGGACGCTATACGCTTGAACGAAATTGGGAAATATTGAAAACCTATTTCCAAAGGGGTGAGTCTTCTTCTTCTTTTCTGATTTTCACATCGGTGGCTACGTCAATAAACAAAATTGTCGGATTTGGGGCTCAGAAAATACACACGTTACTGTAGAGAAGCAAATGCATCCACAACGAGTCACTGTTTGGTGCGGTTTTTGGTCTGGCGGTATCATCGGGCTATTTTTTTTCGAAAATGGGCGAGGAGCCGCGGTTACAGTAAATGGCGAGCGTTACCGTGACATGCTCAACGAGTTGTTTCCAAAAATTGAAGAGGATGACATGGACGACATTTGGTTTCAACAGGACTGTGCAACTTGTCACACTACCAAAGTTACACTCGAACTTATGGTTACCGTTTTTGAAAACCGAATAATCAGCCGAAATTACGATATCAATTGGCCGCCTCGGAGCTGTGACTTAAGCCCGTTGGACTATTTAAGGACAAATGCTATGCAAACCATCCAAAGACGATTGATGCTTTAAAACACGAAATCGAAGTTGCCATTCATGAAATTGGAGCCCAAACAATCGAAAATGTGCTTAAAAACTGGGTTGATCCAATGGCCTACTGTAAAGCCAGTCGTGGCAGTCATTTGAACGATATTCTTCTCTCAAAATAAAAAAAAGTTTGAAAAAATATTGATCAGTTTTTTTTTTATAGCCGATTCAAAAAGCAAATTTTACATGGCCCACCCTATAATAATCGATCGCTCTCTTTTGGCGTTTTTTTTAACCTCTTTGTTGCACTCTTTTACTTATCAGCGCCGCTACCTCAGCTACAACTTTCAGACTGGTCATTTAAACTGGTGCAAAGGAATGCATGTATTATATCTTATTTGATGTATTTCCATAGCTGAAGCATCATTTAAACCCACTCAAAAGATTAAAACTTCAAAATCGATAGCTTATTTTTGGATTTATGTGTACGAAATGGGAACCAAATATCATTGGCGGTTGCTCCGCATAAGACTCAGTCGAGGTGAAATATGCAGTTTTTTATGAATCTTAAATGCGAAACATTTTACAAGCTATCAAAGCCAAAATATTGGCTTCTTCATTGATATTTTTCAATTTTATTTCTAACAAAAAAGATAAAAAAAAAATAAATAAATATGCATAAAATCTGCTATAAACTTACTTGCGTAAATGAAAACAATATCTATGTTTTGTTATTTTTGAATTTCTTTATTTTGCATTAAAGTTTTAATAACTCTTTATTTGTTATCATTTGAGTTGTTGTTGTGTTTGTTATTGGTTCTAGCTGTTCAAATGCCTAGAAACCACTGCCTTATAACCACTACAAATTAAAACATTTTACCATATATTGCAGAATATTATTTTTTTCACATTTTATTAATTTAAATATGCATGTATGAATGTACTTGGGTGTGTTCGTTTTTGTGCGCTCCGCCTGGTGAAATGACAAAGGGGAGCAGCAACTTAGAAGCGGCGGCCAGCGGAGAATGTAACAAATACATATGCATGTCATCTAGTGCTTGTTTTATAAAATAATAATAAAGTAGATAATTTTTTCCTATTTTCCATGTATTAAATAAATAAATAAATATGCATGTATTTCTGTGTTTTTTGCTTGTTTCTGTATTTTTCGTTGGTATTTCTGCTCATTTTCTGAATACTCATTTTTCTCATCTTTCAAAGTAATTTACCGCTTTTTCTCATGTCAGTGCATCGTTTGCTGCCTACTTTCCGGCGTTTCTATGTTGCTGCTCGCTGCTAATCCACCAGTTAAGCTGAAGCTTATTGTTTGTTGTTTTGTATGTTTATTTTTAAAAATTTCTATTTCATTTATTAATTTTTATTTTTAATATTTATTTATATGTATTTATTATTACTATTATTTTTTGATTTTAAGGTTTGTTGCTGTTGCATTTTCTTCACTGTTGTGAAGTTTATTATAATTTAGCTTTGATTTGCATAATAAATAAAATAAAGTATTTGAATTTGTTGCAGGGTTTTCTTGTTGTTGTTACGTTTCAATTGCTGCATATAGCATTGTTGCTTTTGTTTTGCTTACCTTTGAAGTAAGTAAATCTTGTTAAATATAATTTTATATTGCTTTAACTTGAAATACTCTTTATTCATATTTTGTTTGTTTGTTTTTTGTTTATATTCTTACAGTGTTTGCTTGTTTGTTTTTATAATTAAAATTCACAAAATACAATTCACAACTACTTTATGCTTATATAATACCTCACTTCCTGGCTACAGCTGCTGATGTTTCCTTTTTTTTGTGTTCCCTCGCTTTGCAACTTTCTGCCCTAAGTAACCCACAGTTTTCGTATTGCGTTGTAATTTTTTGGACAAAGTAAGATCTTTTACTGAAAAGCATTTTTTACTTACAATAAATTCCAATTCTTACAAACTTTGCTTTATCTTTTTCTAACTTTTTTCTTTTATATATTTTTGTCTCATCTTAAATTAAGTTAAGTCCTAATCGTATATTGTATACTTAAATTGTGTTTAATTTTGGTTTTTCCATTTTGCTTAAAACCCCAACTAAAAATGCTAAATCGTATACATGTTTGAATTGAATGTAAATGCTTAAAATCTGCGAAACCAGATACTATAACTTTTGCTTGTTTTTGTCATTCGCCACTCTAAAATATTTGCTTTTCTATACTAAATAGATTTTTCAAAAAGTAATCATTTTTTAACACATCAAACGTGACTGGCCTCCGCTCAGCTTACTATACAGTTATAATTTGTCTCTGCCACCGTTTGCTGCTTCAAATAAGCTTCTCTCAGTTTACTTATCAAAATGCCTCTGCACTCTCATTCCCCACCTACTACACAAATATGAGTATTTCCCCTTTTAGCGAGTAATCGGTTATGCATTAAACTAAGAATTTACAATTTCCTTCTCCTTCCGCCTTAACACTTTCCTGCCTCTTTCTTCTCTCTGTCTTTCAACTTTTTTGTATACACTTTAATATATATTAAATTTACTTAATATTATTTTTAAAATATCGTAAATACTTTAAAACTTTCTTATACCTACATATATTACGTATGTTTTCTTTTTCGAGTAAATGTATTTATTGATTATTTCAATAGAAATCTTTTCCTGTTTTAGCTTTTTAAACTTCTTAATTTTTTTTGTAGTTGCTAAGTCTTACATAAACAGCGTCTTTTCAATTACGTATATTTGTTGCGATTTATCAAAGCTTACACATTTATGTTTGCATGTTATGCCATGTATGTATGTATTATACCTTTACAGTTGATTTAAAAGTAGATGACGTGAGCTCTATAGATTCACTATAAGTTTTTAACTGGCTAGCTTTTTTATACAGCAATTTGTGGAAGCAGGCCCAAGAGTGCAGTGAATGCGCTCAGTACGTTGCTAAGCTTTTGCTGAGAGCTTTCGAATATGAATCGTACGTAAGGATATTTAGAGGATTCACACTTTGAAAGGTGGAAAAACCAATATTTTAATAACAAACTACAGTAAAAAGTTCCTTAGAGACTAGCGAAAAATGTAAAGAAACGCAACTCAAATTTGGCCACTAAAATATTATATTAGCAGCCAAGGCAGGGCGCATCCTACAACGAATTCGAAGCAATAGAAATAAACTGTCCCCAAGGCGTGCGCAAAAGGGAGTTTTTCGCGCTATTCCAGAAGCAGGCCGTTGACAGATGGTCCAACACGGATACCTGCAAAATAACTAAACAAATGGGGTCCAATTTCAACAAATCCAGAAGTGACGAGTTGTTAAGAAAGCCACGAGCAGACATAATCAGTACTACGTCAACAACAAGCGGCCACTGGCCTTTGGGAGACAATGCCATGAAGGCATGGGATGGCCTTACAAACAATAGATGTAGAAGTTGCAAGCAAGAAGAATCTAAGGAAAGAGTCGTTCACTATCTGTGTGAGTGATAAAGTCTAGGTGCTCTATGAGAAAGAATGCTGGGCGAATTCTCGTTCGTTAACTTCAAAGAAATTGGGGAAAACAAAACAGACGAGATATGCAGATTCATAGTCAAATGAACTAACGACTAATAAAAAGCAGTGGTTCTACAAGTCTTGGTACACGACTGGCATCTTTTGTGCTAATTGGGTCTGGGTTGTATCACTCAGCCAACACCTGCACCATAAATATTATGCAACTAAATTTTAAATTTTTTTAGATAAAGTGAAATCAAGGACGCTGGAATTGGATAATGAATTATAGTTTGCATCTCTCGCAAGTGTAATCTTAAAGTTTTCCCTATAAAAAGAGTAAAAATTGCGAAGACTTTTTTGTGCAACATTAAAGCTTGCCCGCTCAAGTAGAAGTGGGCAGTCGACTTTGCCATTAACAACATTGAAAACAAACGAAAGGATGTGCATCCCTTTTCTAGATACTCTAAAGTAATTAGCTTTAGCCGAACATTTTAGGATGGAACAGAACAGAATTATGAGCGCGCTCAATTCAACATGTCGAAAAATGGCCGTAAGGCCTCCAAATGATAACAGCGTACTGTAAGTGAGAGCGAACGAGAGCCGCAAACAAATTAATTGCGATCAATAAAGCCTAGATCCGAGTACGATTTTGAAAGAATAAAATTAGTGTAACCACTGTAAGAAAATTTCGTACCGAATAAAACTCGAAGATCCCTAAACGCTGTTGCACTTTGTAATACATTATTAAAAATGGAGTAGGATGTGTTAAAAACGTACTGATACTCCGAAAATGTCAAATGAAAATATTTTTAAAACTCAAAGATAGATGCGTCCTGATGTAGCATCGATGGAGAATGCTCAAGTCGAGTGGAAGCTTCTGAGCATCCACTGCGGCAGATGAAAAAGTTTTTAAATTATAGTTGAAAGCGAAGTAGTGAAGTCTCTCGCTCTCTCTATCTCGACGAACAAAACTAACACTTTATAAGCCTCTGATCATGCCCCTCCTATCGTATGGCGCAGATGCTTGCACGATGACAACATCCGATGAGGCGTCCCTTGGAGTGTTTGAGAGAAAGATGCTGCCGAAGATTTTTGTATCTTTGCATGTTGGTGACGGCGAGTATCACAAGTGAGAAAACAATGAGCTAGAGAGCTTTGCGATGACAAAGAAATAGTGGAGCGTATAAAGATCCAACGGCTTCGTTGGTTGGGTCATGTCGTCCGAATAGATACAAACATACCGGTTCTGAGAGTATTCGATGCGCAAATATTTTGCCATTTACGCAAGAATTTTAAGCAAAAATTATGGATTTCTTTTCCGCCAAACTAATATTAACACATTACATCAGTGGCGCCAGCAAGAGGAAGCGAGCAGCTGCGGTAATAGCGCAGACACACCAAATTTAGCAAAGTCCTCAACCATCTGTGCGATCCTTCTGCCAGACAAAAAAAAAAATTGGTTAATGAAACCAACGCAAGACTGAATCCTATGCTCCCGAGAGGAGTGAACAAGGGGGGACAAATATTAACCCAAAATTGAGTTGCTTTAATTGATGCCGCTTTTGAAGATATAATATACGAAGATCATTTGAAAAGCCTGCGCAAAGTCACAGAAATGACACTGCTGGCGCCAATCGAGGTTATGTTTAGTTATCGGTCTATTTCTTTGTGTTCGGCATTCGTTTGAATCGAGGATTTCGAGTGACTTTTCCTTTTCCATCAAGACAATGCACCAGCTCTCGCCACAGCAGTTGTTTCGCAAAATTTATGGAAATATGGTTCCAACTCAAAGATTTTTGGAGGTGTACTGATCTAGCATCGATCGATTATGCTCACCTCTGAGTAGAATTCGACAGAGTATGCCGATGTCATTCCAATCCAAGTTCCCCTCAAATTTTTATCTCACCATACCTAACAAGTAAACCTGGTATCTATCATCCATGGTTGCAACTCATTTCACATCCCCTTTACTCTCCAGACTGGGCACCTTCGGATACCTCGAACAACTATTTGCTCTCCAATTCGAAGAAATGGCTAGCGGAAAAAAAATTTCATTCAAACGAGAAGGTGAATGGCTACTCGTATAAGGTCGAATGTAAAACAATTTCAAGATCGTGTGGCAATTTATAAGCTTAAATCGAATTATGGAATAGCAAAAGCACAGACAGCAGCTTTTAAGCAGTAGCTTTAAACGAAAGTTTCTCATTCTTTGTTGTACGATTTCCAAAAATAAAAAACAAAACAGACTTCGTTGAGCCAACGTATGCGGCTTCACTGCACTTGCAAAGGCGCAAGCAGAAGCTTCCTCGCATGGCTGAAAGCAAATACTTGGAAAAGCTTGCCTTTTAAAAAAAGCTGAGAATATTATTAGTACAGCGAGATTTTTTGAATAAAAAAATCGCTTTACTGCCATCTTCTGTCATCAGCTGTTTGTGTTATTATTGAGTAAAATGTTTAAGGTACGCTAATTAATAATTTACAAATAAGTCAAAAATGCATTAATAATTTACAAATAAGCTTTAATCTACATTACTTGCTCTACTAAGTTATCATACATACATATTTTGGGTATTATTTATTCACACAATTCTTGAATTTTTTTATATATAATATTATTTTCCTTCGTTTTGATTATATGAGGAGGGTTTATTGTGAATAGGCCTATGCACATTGAAGAGTAGCTACTAATCGTAATTAAAATATGTAAAGCCTATTTTCACTGCATTTAACATGAACTACTCTAAATATTTATTGTTATTCGTTTATATTCTTTTATTTGTTATTTTGTTATGTTGATATAAAAATTTGCTAATTAAATATTTTCTTTTCTTTATTTTAAAGCTTACCAAGAAGTGGAGAGCTGCAGTTCGAATGATACGTATAAATTGTTGTTGCTTGTTATTGTGTGGTGAATGGAAATCAAATAAGTTAAAATAACAGGTGGCACAAAATTAATCATCCCATCGGAAGATTTAAATTTTTTTTTAAACTTTTACAATCATATTTGACACTTGTGAACTAAAAAGCTGTAGTATAAGAACATACAAGCAATAAAGCGCGTAAAGTTCGAAATAAAGAATTTCAATACTCAAATAATTCTTTTCTATTTAGTAAAAAAGTTATTTAAAGCAGAATAACGCAAAGTTCGAAATAAATATTTCTATCACTTTTTTTATTAAATAAAAAAAATTATTAAAAAAAATGGATGATTAATTTTGCACCACTTTGAGGTGCTTAAGGATTTGGCTACGCTACACTTTTGTTTAATCATAATAATTCTTTGTATCAGAAATTTAAATGTACTTTGTTTTAAGGCCCTTGGAAATAAACGAGCTTAAGATATAATATTTTAAGAGAAATCCAAAATAACAAACAAAAAACAAAAACACAGGCTGATAACTTTTAATATAATCGTTGATCAATATTTTTCTGGTAAATAAATAAATAAATAAAATAATATATAAAATAAAATAAAAAATATAAAAATATTCAAAGCCACCGGTATGAACAAACAAAGTCCTTCTAGTATAGTATTCTATGGGGCTACGCCAGGTGAAATCCTTATCGGGGGGTAACAACCAAAAGAGGTTTAACTCTTTGGGGACGAGTGTCGGCATTTAGCCGCCCAAATTAGTTCGCGGCTGTAAGGCTCCTAACGTCTGTCATTCTGAGCAATAAGATACGCATAGGCTTAGTGAAAGAGTCACGTTTTCATTCAAAGACATTAGGGGACATTAGCGATGAAGTCTTATCTTCCTTATAATGTAAACTTACGATGTGAGTCATAACGAATTTCAGTTCTTCGATTCAGCCTCTCAGTGTCACTGCCAGAGGGACAGGCAGGCTTTTTATATATTTTATATTTTACCCTACGCACGATGGCTATGCGATCTAGAGATGATACGTTAGATAGTGACAGTTCTGACAAATATTACTTGTATTATTTTGTAAATTTGAACGATACCACACAATGCCTGAATATAAAACGTAAACATAAAAACAACCAAACTTCTTTTTGTTCTTGTTTTTTTTTCAATTTGTTTGTTTATAATTATTTTTTGATTTTATGAAATAATTTTCTTGTGTTAAATAAACCCTTAGTTTTTGCAACGTTCAACGTATTTATTTTCTTTACTGCACACTCTAATATCTCTCGTGTTCGGCGGCGCTCGCCCGTCGAGCCACCCTCACAGGCTACTGCAGACTGCGTACTCATCTGCACATGATTGGGATATGGTCCACTGATTCTTCCCGTTTCTGCGACCAATCCCACTGAAGTCTCATGCACGTTCTCCTTGAATGTAGCGCTGTAGAGCGGGGAAGTTTGAGACATCTCGGCTAACTGCAATCAGAAGAAAGACACATACGCTCAATCCAACCCAGCTATATTCTGAGTTTAATAAGGGAACTGGGTCTGGCTGAGGTACTGCGATTAGCAAAGGGCACAAAAGGCCATGAGGTCTCTGTCTACCTATCTATGGTTTTATAACTAAAGCCATGTGCTATTGCTTTTCCATAGATGCTGGATCCACCGATGATGAATAATATTGCATTATTTAAAATTGCAGGCAACGAAAATAGTGGCTTAAATATATTTTTTTTAATGCAAATATTGCGACCAACCAAGCGGAATAGCTCATAAAATTTATTTCCGAAAGATTAAAAAAAAATGCTTTACAGAAAATATTAAAATTTGTTTCATTCCTTAAACTTGTGAGCTTGCTTGCTGGAAGTACGCTATAACTCAAAAATTTCTAGTATTCGAGTAAAACGGTTGCAAAGTTTTCAATTTACTATGCCTCCCTAAGATGCATTTTCTTCTGATGAGATTTTGTTGTCAAATACGAGTATCTGCATGAATTTTTTACGCAGCATAAAAGAAGAGTTGGTTGTTGTTGTCGTAGTAGTAACTTTGCTCTGTCAGTGTAGTGCAATCACCGGTCGTCTTCGTCTAGCTCATCTAACGGTAGACCCAGGAAACTTGCTGTTTCGTCAGATTGCGTCCAGAGGGAGAGGGTTGTTAGATGAATGGGCTTGATGGGGCATGTGAAAAGGTGGTTACTGTCGTGCGGGGTGCCTTCACATGAGTTGGTAGTCATTTCTGCATACTTTTCTAAACAAATTTTTTACCAGAAGACTGTTTTCCTACTACACACGTACAAGATCAAGTATGTAACAATTAAAACAAATTAACAAAACCATTTGAAAAATAATATGCGCAACTTCAGTTTTTATAAGAAATATAAATTAGCAAGAAAAGAAATTAAATGATTGTTTTCAGAAAATTTTACGGAATTTCTTTAGCTTTTATTTTCTAGCAGTAACAGCGAAAACGTTATTTTAAGCGAATAACATTAATCGAACCTTCTCTTTGGAAGCCAAGATCAATAAAATCGATGAAATCTCTCGGGATATCGAGAAATCAGAGCGTTAATCCGCCGAGAGGTGAATCCGCAAAAATTTAGTAACATTCTTTGTAATTGTAATGAAAGGCCGACGTGTATTTGGCACACACATGCACACATAACAATGTGTGTCGCCTACATACTCGTAACAATGATTGGTTGCATACTTTTAAGGTAGCGAGTGCGCGATCTGCTTATGGTAAATTAACTTCCCATGAGAGTGAGAGGATACTCGTATACTTGCGCTGTAAATAATTGTATTAATTCTGAAGAAAGGCGAATGCGCAGGTGTATTAATACTGCAAATGAGTGTGTGAAATGCAAGCGAATGCTGTAAATATGCAAGAGCAACGCCTCGATATGCTCAAATGCATGGGCTACGTGTGAAAAGAATTCAAATTGCGAATTTGCCGCACTCTTTTCTTTGCTCTTGCTCATGTTCATGTGCTTTGATGCACTCTAATACAGATGTGAACGGTATGCAAATGACAGTTTTTCACGCGTAGATAACGTAAAAAGTGAAAATTGAATTCAATGAAGTAAATTAGTAAATTAAGAATTGATATACAAAAAATTTAAATACTCGTGAATATAGATTTAATTGCAAAAAAAAAAGTGACTATACCATAAAAACGCATGTATTTATTTTAAAAAATCCAAAGCATAAAATCATAAGAAATAAAAACAACGCAAATTATATTTTTTAAATAATTATTTTTCGTCTGCATTTTATTTCGTATTATTAAATAAAAACAATAATCATTAAATTATAATTTAAATTATAATAGTTTTAGGTAAAGTATTTATAAAATCAAATACACAATTCAACTTTTCGTATGTTTTACTTAAGTTAAATGAAAATTAAACGAAGAGAAAGTAGAAGTTGTTCGTTCAGCAAAATTGAGGCGAGAAAAGACTAAGCGCGTCACCATAGCTTTCACGCATAGCTTTAAACTTTCGTCAAATGAAAGATTTGGCGTGCTTTCGATACAAAGCAGTGCACGAAATTTGCGCTTACTTTTACTTTTTTCTTGCTTCTGCCTTATGCTTATTTGAATTTCTTAAATTTAAACAAAAGTTTTTCCTTTGAAAATTGTCGCTTTCTTTTCGCCTTCTCCTGTGCATAAATATTTATATATACTAGTTAAATAATTTTGTATGCTTTGCAAATTACAAACATTTACTTGTGGTTTGCCTTCACTTATACAAATAGTTGGCGTAATGTTTTTATAAATACACAAATTATTAAAAAATATAATTCACTTACAACGTAAAATATGTGGCTACATGCAACTTTTTACAATTCCTTAAACGATAAGCAATACAAGCGATACTAAAACAAGTAAATAATACTTATCAATAATTTGACGTAAATTTAAAACAACTGAACTTATCGAAATAAGTAGGAAATTCTTGAATGCATTTATGAAATACGCCATTTATATGTATGAGTGTGTAAGTAGTTCTACTTGCAAATCGGCTTATCTGTATGTATTTATTACTCATGCGTTTTTAATTGATTTCTTGTAAAATGCAAATTATTCTAGTATTTATATTGTAGAAAGCGAGTTTTATGCAAGCTCTCTTTCGAAGTGAAAAATATAATACAAGTATGATAAAAATGGCAAGCAATTGTGGGGAAAATGGCCTTTTCACTTAAGAAATTGCAATGTGCTATAAGTTCATTTTAATTTTTAATTCATTCGTTTGATTGGAAAAAAAACTTTTCTGACAACTACAAATATTTTCAATATTAAAAATTTTTAATGTACGTAAATATAAATGTTTATTCTTTTGGACAATTTAATAACCATTTGACTGTTCCACATAAAGATTGTTTCAATAAAAATTTGTTTTACACGAAAACATCTATCAAAATTAAAAAAAAAATGATTAAAAAAAAAATTTAAATATGTATACGTTTCTAAAACAAAAAGAGTTTGAAAAAATTTTACAAAAGAAAATTTGGAAAAAAATATTGGAAAATAAATTAAAACTGCTTTTTTAATTAATAAAAAGTTTTTTGTGCAAGGTTTCTATTGAAACAAACATTTTCTTTTCATTTTGAACTATGGAAAAAAAATTTAAATAAACCTTTCTAAAGCAAAAAGAGTTCGAAAAAAAACTTAATTATAACTTTCTAAAACAAAAAGAATTTGAAAAAAATAAAAAAAAAATTAATTATAACCTTCTAAGTCTAAAACAAAAAGAATTTGAAAAAAATTAAAAAAAAATTTTAAAAAGAACTTTTTAAAAAAAATTTATTATGCATTTTTAAAACAAAAACAATAAAAAAAAAATTAAGAAAAAAATAAAATTGTTTTATGTTTATAAAAAAAAAAAAATTTGTACAATTTTTCAAAAAAACAAAAATAATTTTTTTAAATGTTGAACTATGGAAAAAAACTTAAATTCTGTTGAAAAAAAAAATTAAATAAAAAACGGTTTTAGAGAAACAAATTTTTTTTAAGAATAAATTTTTTCATTGTAATTCATTTTTTAAGAAATAAAATTTGAAAAAATTAAAAAAAAACATAAGGAAAACCTTTTCAGAGAAACTATTTTTTTTCGTTTTAAGCAAATAAAATTTTTCTCGCATTAGAATAAACTTTTTAAGAAATAAAATTAAAAAAAAAATTAGAAAAAAACATTTTCAGAGAAACTACAATAGTTTTTTCTTCGTTTTAAGCAAACACAATTTTGTTACATTGTAATAAATTGTTTGAGAAATAAAATTTAAAAAAATTAAAAAAAAAATTGAAAAAATATTTTCAGAGAAACTATTCTGTTCGTTTTAAACAAATAAATATTTTTTTGCATTAGAATAAACATTTTAAGAAATAAAACGTGAAAGAAAGTTTTTTAAAAACTTTTTTTTTACTAAAACTAAATTTTTTGGAAACATAATTTGAGAAAAAATGAAAAAAAAATACCAAAAATTGCAATATTAATTTTATTTCAGCTGATTATATTTATTTTTAATTAATGTTTAAATTTTTCGAATTGCTAAAAAAATTACTTTGAAAACTGTAAATGAATATTCCAAGTGCAAAATTTAATTAAAAAAAAATTAAAAAACAGAACTTGAATAATAAACTTTTTCAGAGAAACCAATTTTTTCTTCGTTTTAAACAAATAAAGATTATTTTTTTTTGCACTAAAACAAACTTTTTTGGAAAAATTATTTGATAAAAATTAAAAACTTACCAAAAATTGCATTTCTGTTTAAAGTTTTATGGTATTTTTATTTTTAATTAATATTTGAAATTTCTAATTTGCTAAAAAAACTATTTCGAAAACTGTAAGCGCATATTCTAGGAGCAAACTTTAATTAAAAATAAAATAACAAAAATTACGAAAAATTCAAATATGTATTACTTTTAGTTAGGCATAATTCTTTTAGTTTTATTTTTATTTATATTTTTAATTAATTGATGAAGTTTTTGAATTGTTTAAAAAATTACTTCGAAGACTCTAAATTAATATTCCAAGTACAACTCTGCAATTCAAAATTCATATGCATTTATTATTACTTGCGAAACTCTTTTGAACGCGAAAAGTTTAGCCTTTCCCCAAAAAATTTGCCCTTTAATTCATATGAAATGTATCAATTTTATTGCAGATTAAACATGAGAAAGTTAAAGATGTGTTTTTTAATATCGGAACCAAACATTTTTCAATCACTTGCTTGTATATAAAAAATGAATAAATACATTTGAATTGCCCATGCCTGCTTCAAGACTTCTCCTTTGCTTGCATTAATATTAAATAATTTTTTAATGAACTACTTTTACGTATGGTAAATTGTAAATCGCTTTACGTATAGTAAATAAAATAATTTCCACGCAATAATAAACACTTAAATTATATTTTATGCCTTTAAATTAAATTTAACATTCAGTATTTACAGTGGGGTATTTCGTGCTTGCTCTGGTTCGTTGGCTCTTTGTTTTTATTGATAGTAGTGCTTTTTTGATAAATGTTTTCATACATATATTTCTCACAATAGCTCCTATAACCTGTTTTTTCTTCAAACTCATACTTACAAACACTACATACATTTATTAAATGCTACAAATAAACATGAAATATATTTTACAAATGCTTTTTAACGCTCTCTACATTTTACAATAATATTTTAATTATATTTCTATTTTGTCGTTTGACTTCGTACACTTGCTGATATTCGATTTTTTTTCTTAGCAATTTTACATGCGTCTGTATACGTATAAGTAGTATTATTGTTATTTTTGTAATGCAATATGGCGTTGGCGTTTTTGGCAGTGGTAATTTTTCTCAACCGCGTTGGGCAACGACAAAAAACACTTTTTCCCTGCTCTGTCTACCTTTTGTATGCTTTTCATACGCATTTCATTAACATTTTTTACTTGTTTTTGTTTTTTGATTTTTCGTGATTCATTCAAAACATTGCATTTCGCTTTGTTAGTGAAATATGCTTTTTTTATATTAGTTTAAATCAGTCTATTTGAGTAGAGAGTTGAAAAACGAATTAGGAAAATATGAAATAAATATGCATACATACATATATATATTTTAATAAAAAAAAAATATTTTCATAGAACGTTTTTTGACGCGCCCATTTGATGTGCTTTTCGTATCTCGTTCATTTTTCCTATTTTTAACACACTTTTCACTATTTTACCATTAATTCGCTTTATAACTTTTCACATTATTTATTTGAAAAACAATGGAGCAAGGGTATGTACTTTTTTATAAGCTATTGACTTCTGTTAATTCGTTTAGTGAAGTTTTATACAAATTGTGCTTTGCTGTTGTTTGTTTTTTTTTTCATTCATTTCCATTAAGGTATTTTTTTTTGTTTTTTTATGTTTTTTTGCTTTCATTGAAAATGGACTAGAATTACGTAGTTTAGCTTGGTTTTAGTTTATGATTTTATTATAATATATATTTTTGTAATTTATATTTTTATTCTTTAAATTTACCATTCAAGTATTTAAACATATTTTTTACAGTTATAAAATAGCAGAAAGTAATATGGCGACTTGTTTCTTACAACTTTTCACTTCCTACATAAAGTTTTCAACAGCTTTAAAGCTCAAAAGTGCATAAACTTAAAAAATGCAATGCTGGAAATGAGCGCAACACCTGCCAGATGTTATATTGAAGATCACAAAAGAGCGCATGTTTTACACCTACTTCTACCTCTACCAATAGCAAATTGCGCTCTTCACTCACTCTCTTTTCTAGTTTCTAATTTCCACATACTAACTCTCTCTCTTCACCATCTCGTTGCGGTTGTGCTCATTTACAGCTGCGAAAAACTGCTCGTGGACACCCAGTGCGCTGTATCTGGTCGTACCATTAACTATATAGGACCATAGTCGCTCAGCGCCTGCCCGGGGTGTTGCGCGCCCGGCCCACCGGGCAACGTAACGACCACGGACACCGCGCGTGAATCGATCACCGAACCGGGCGCCGTACTTGGTCCATTGCCCCCGCCGCCATTGCCCCCACCCGGTCCCATTGGAACGCCACCACCACCGCCATTACCATTGCCATAAACGCCAGGCATACTCATATTACCAGGCGTACCGACGCCGATGCCACCGCCACCGCCACCGTGCAACATACTGCCAGGAGGAGCCCCAACACCAACACCGCCGCCAACCGTACTATTGCTCATACCCGCTGTGCTCATCAGAGTACCGTGTCCGCCCAGCACGCTGCCACCGCCAATTGTACTGCCGCCGCCGCCGCCACCACCACCGCCACCGCCCATGGTTGAAGCTCCGCCTGACTCTCCATGTCATACGTGACTCGCTGCCGGTTGTTTAAGAACATGATGGTGCAAATGGTGGTGACTGGTGGAAGCCACCGATGCGCCACCCGCCTGTGTGTATGGTGTGGCGAGCAGCGAACCAGCCGCCGATCCCACAGGCATACCCATGCCGGAGCCGGCGTACGGATGCGGTATGGGCGGTCGCGGTTTAATGAGCGCCTGATTGGCGCCGGTGCGATCAGGTGCGCCAAAAAGTCGACGCCAGAAACGACGCCAACTTTCTAACGTCTTACCAGACCAGATCCAAACGCCCGATGTAATACCTACGGCCAGTGCCATAAAGTACTTGAGCATTAGCACTGAGTACAATGGTTTCTTGCCAGGTCCTTTCACCGGTTCACACGGGCAAGCGAGCGCTTTGATCCAGTCTTCGAAGTAGGCGGCTTCATACAGGTAGCATCCGATTACGATGGTTGCGGGGACGGTGTAGAGGACGGAAAATATGCCAATACGTATCATAAGCTTTTCTAATTTGTCCGCCTTAACACCGGCGCCAACGCCGCCTTGTTGTTTGATTACGGAACGTATGCGAAAGAGTGAAACGAAGCCGGCCATCAGAAAGGTGGTGCCGATGACGAGGTATACGAAGAGCGGTGCCAGTACGAATGTCTTCAGATGATCTGGATTGAGATTACCAACATAGCAAATGCCGAGTATGGGATCACCATCCGCGGCTGAGAGCAGCAACACGGCCACCGATTGCACTGTGGGTATGAGCCAGGCGGCCAAGTGAAAATATTGCGAATGTTTGGTAATGGCTTCATTGCCCCACTTGAGGCCAGCGGCCAAGAACCAAGTGAAGCTGAGTACAACCCACCAAATCGACGATGCCATGCCGAAGAAATACGTTAGCAGGAATACCATTGTGCATGCGTTTGGTCCAGTCGAATACTCCCTTAAGAAAGCTCCGTCGCAAGCAATCTCTTCGTTCTGCAGAAAGTTTTTCGAGAGATATCCTACAGCGACCATGAAGTAGCAGGCGGATAGAAAGACGATCGGTCTTTCGGGATACTTAAACCTTTCGGTGTCGATGATGAACGTAGTTAGCGTCATGAGGGTGCTGCAAAAGCATAGACCCGACCACAGGGCGATCCATACGCCGGCGAAGTCCTTTTCGTCGTTTGTGAAGAATGGGCCCTTGCAAGGGATCGCGCAATTTGGAACGCTGGCGATTCTTTGTACAGTTGAATTCATGTACCACGGGTAGTGCATGAGTGGTGGCTGCATGAGCGCTTCCTTCCCCAGGAGTAGTAGTGGTTTGAGACACGTGCACGTGCATTCCTTTGTGTTTGTTCTTTCTCCTAGGGAATTTTGGCAGTTTTTTGAATTTTTGCCTTTGCATTTCTGTGAAGTTGATCCACCAGACTGCTTGCGCTTACCACCGCTACCGCCGCCGCCACCACCGCCACCTGAGCTACTCGAACCGCCTGACGAGCCATCACGGCCTGAACCGCCACTACCACTCTCAGTATACGAGGGCTGTTCCATACAGAGATTCTCGGGATCACCATGAAGTGGCAAATGCTCGCAAGCCATACGCTCTGGCCATTGAAAACTGTACTGCTGCATGATGGGTGCACAACCAGCGCGTGCACGTTCACAAACCGAACGACAAACAGGCAACGGTTTGTGATAATCTTCCAAACAGATTGGCGTGTACATAGAACAGAGAAAGAATTTCAAATCGGGCGAGCATTTGATTTCTACGAGCGGCCAAAATTGATGTACTTCCAGACCCGCTTCGTCCTGTGTTTCATGGTTCATTTCATTCGGAAAGGAGGTCATGTTGTAGCCAATGCCGCGGCACATTGGTATAGTGATCTCTTCACAGCGAGAATTTGGATCCTTTGGTATTGCGGGGAGCCCATAGCCAGGCGCGGGACTGACATCCAACGAATGGGAGCCCATGCCGCCCATGCCAACACCACCGCCGCTATCCGCCAAATGCTGCATGCCGTCCGCATGGCAGCTGTGTGTGTGTAGCAGGAGCACGACGCTGAGGATGAAGACGGAATTGCAGAACGCAAGCGGATGCCGTCCTATCGTTCTGCGCCTGTTAGCCGTAGTGCGAGACATGGCAATTGTGTGTCTATGTATATGTTTTCTGGTAAAGTTTCTCAGCGGAGAAAGTGGCGTAAAGTTGTGCGTAACAGTACACACTTATTAGACGCGCCGAAAATGTGGAGTTAGAGTTGTTGCGCTTTGGAAAAGTTCAGCTGCGTTCGACAGGCCACAGCTAACTAAAGTCGATAGTTCAGTTGAGTAGTGAATAAGTAGCTGAAGCAAAGCTCGAGCCGCGTTGTACTACCGTTTAAACCGCAGGCGCAGCACGTTGTCAAATCAGCGGCTTACGACAAACAAAGGATAACTGCAATGAGAAGAGAAAATATGAAAAGGAAAAAATTAATAAATGAGTCACAGGCTAGAGCAGGGGTAAGTGCTTAAAAGTAGTAGGTACACAGTTGTTTGGTTAGTAACCGCAAACGATTAGTTTTAGTTTTGCGCTGCGAGCGCGAATTCCCCCCAGAGGATGACAGCAAACAATCGATCCTAAATCAACAAAAACCTATTAACTATCGACGTGAACCAACACATGCACACTTAGGAAGATATTAGAAGCTGTGGATGACTTATCTTACTTCCATTTCATTTGTTTCAATTCAGTGTAAACAGGCAAAGGGAGAGACTTTTAGCCGCACGCACCACTACGCTTTCGGGGTGACAAGTAACACTAACACTGTGGTTCGCGCATCTTTGTATGTATAGTACAATGGAGGCTTATGGCAAGTTGATGATATTAGCAAAGCAGTTGCTGTATGCATTTAACCCTTCAATGCCATGGAGTTACCATATGCTCTTAAATTTAAACAAATAATGAATCGTACGCAGCGAGTGTGACAATATAACACTTGCGCACATACACTTACTCACACACATACAACTCAGATTTGCTTTGGACAGCGGCAGCAGCCAGTGGACCAGATGATGCTGCCGCTGCTCAGTTGTGTCACATCAATCAAAATCAGTGATTTTTATTAAATTTGACAGCCACAAACGGCTGCATTTACAATCTAAAGCGCTGGAGTGGTGGTGAAATGAGTGACTGAGTAGTAGGAGAAGAATAAATGTGAGGGGAAAGGATTATAGAGAATTTCGTTGGGTGAGAGTTGAAAGCAAATAATCAGCATGAGTTTGCTAGTTTTTTTTGTTTGTGCTGGGGATATACATACATATGTTGCAATATGCGTATGCATCGTATGCGCGTTGATTGGAAGAAACTACGTAAATTAAGAAAATTGCTCATTTTACAGTTTGACAGTTTGCAAGAGTGTTGACAATGTGACTAGGCGACGGTGAGCAAGTAGTGGCTGCTAAAATAGAAAATTTGTATGGGGAATTAAAGATAAAGAAAGCGAAGTTTGTTTAACGAATTATTACGTAATTGGTAATGTAAGTGACCGCCGGTTTGAATCTTTGATGTATGAGTTTTGGAATCATAGATAATAAAATATATGAATATATGTATATAGCCACTGACTTGTGGCGAGAAGGAGGATGCTTATGTTTTGAGCGTCCAATTGGGATGCTTTGAAAATCGATCGAATTATAAAATAACAGTTTGTCAAAACGAAAATAATACAGTGCTGGCAAATCATGTACTTTGGATTCAAGAGACATTTTTGGTTTTATTCCTACTCGATAGATGGTTGGTGAAGCGAAATCAGCTTTTTTTACACTAAAACTTAATAGACTATGAAACTGCAAGCCAACTATTTATAAACACACAGTGGAATTGGGGCTTTTGTATTAAATGCGAAACTCTGGCTCATATGGCTTCTGTTAGACATTGCGTTATACTTTTATAAAAATAGTAATGAAGATTAAAAAAAAAATTACAAAAAAATGTAAAAGTGGCAAAAATATCAAAATATGCATAGAAGATCTATGTTGTTGCTGTTGTTGTTATAGCAGCATAAACAATCCCCGCACATATACTGAGAGTGCTGCTGTGACAGTGACAGTGCTTGGCCGGATATGAAATTCTATCGAAGACATGTGATCACTCTGTATTTGAGCAAAATTCTAGTACGAAATTAAATGCAAAAAATATTGTACTCGTATTTATTTCTTTTTATTATCATGAAAAAATTCGGGCTTTATAATGAATTTTGTGGTTATTTTTTCCAAAATTCAAAACAGGTCTTGATGAGACCCCCTACGTTATTTTATAGACAAGATTTACCAGAAGAGATATTAACCTGGGTACGCATGCATAATCGTGCACTCACATACATATATTATTAGATTAATTGTAAATGTTGTGAAATGCGATATTTGTGGTTATGAAAAATACCAGAGCAACTTTGGCATTACCCAAGCTGATATGCAGCACTGCATTTGATAGATATGCCTACATACATGCAAACATACGAATGAGCTTATAACAAATACATATAAATATGTATGTAAGTTTTCAACCTATAAAGCGACTAAAACAAAATATTGTTTAAAGTATTGATTTCAAGTTGTGGTTTAACTGTCGAGAAGGTTCATGTACTCGCGCGCTATGACAGTTTCGTGGTTAGACCTCAGATGAGTGACAGTTGTAGGTAAGGCGACTGTTAGACTTTAAGCGTTTATACGCAGGCAGATATGCTCGTATAAAGTAAATTTTAAATTAAACACATTGAAACGGTAATTAGGCTACTGTTCACCTTCAAATGGGCGATCATATTCGCTGGTGACCAAACACCAACTGTAAGGCGAGATAGTTGACAGCTGTCAGATTTGTAAAGGCTGTAGAGAAATTTTACTTGCAAAATTTTTAGATGATAAAAAATTAAATGAAATAGGTGAAATGAAACTAAAATAAGAGCGAACAAAAACAAAAAAGAAAAAGTAATACGCACAACAGGCAGGGAAAGCTTGAATTTATGTGGCATATTTATTTCAGCTTATTTTTTGCTTTTTAATTAAATATTTTTTAAGAAAATATGGTTTATCATATTCCAACGAATGCTCGACATTTTTTATGTGGAAGAAAACACATAAAAAAATGGTAAAAAATCAACGCACTACATAAACCAGTCATACTTGACACTTGAACTGTATTACACAAAATTCAGTGGCCTATAACCCTGTCTACTCAAAATTCGTTTAGGTAGGTAGGAGAAATGGTTAAAATACCACTCTGACACTCCCCAAGTAGCACTAAAGCGCCATTTTGATACCGTTATGAGACCTTCAGCAGGCAGAAATTTATAGCTAGTCAGAGCTGTTAATGTAATGGAGAGGATTGATCAGATTTAATATGGCACACTTCCTGAGGCTGTCGAAGAAAGTAGTACCTAGTGGCCTTAATCGTCGAGCTGCCAAACCTGAACATTTACAGAGAAAGTGCTCAACAGTCTCCTTCTACGAAAGGTCCCCTCCGACAGGGCTTATGCAATGGGGGTTAAATGGTAAACCTAGCTTTTCCGCGTGTGAGCCGATTGGACGATCCGATTGGAGACCGGTAAACACAGCTACGAGGTTGGAAATTCAATGGCGTGTAGCCCCCAGGACTTTCTGAGTCCTCCGTCTATTGTACTGGAGACACAGGGGGAAGCAGAAAAATGGAGCTCTATCTTTTCTGCGCTTTCCTCAAAAATAAGAAATTCTTCTAAAAATTCTGATTAGAAATTTGAAGGAAATTTATCCTTTCTTTTTAATTTCCACAAAGCTATACACTTGAATCTGTATGGCTTTTGTGGGAAAATTAACAATAATTTCATTAAAAAAATAATGAAATTAAATAAAAAAAACAAATAAATTTTCAAAACTTACCAATAAGTGCCTGTGCTCAAGTTCTTAAATATCAATAGGTTTTTTTTTTTTATTTGATATTCGTTTTTGTTACAAATTCAGTTATTTTTCCATTAATTTTCTTTGCTGCCGTTGAAATAACTACTTAGAACTTTTTTTAATATAAATTTCATTTTATCCCATTTGCCAAAGAAAGATCAATCTAACCTAAATCGCTAGCCAATTTATGAAAGTATACTTTCAATTTCTGGTTCACAAAATTTCCAAATGCTACCCATCGTAAATCCTTTGCTGACCAAACACTAATACCACTTTTTCCTCAAACGTTGGTAATTCCAAAGCGAGGGAGACGTGTATCATTTTTGGCAGCCCAACTCAAACCCTAGCGAGTTGAATAGAACGTATTTATGCAAAGATCTGAAGCGTAGCCGATTTAAGGATGACCGGCGTAAAGTAGCAATGACAGCAATGGCAAAGCTGTCAACGATAGCAGCTGTTGTACTCAAACTACAATGGCAAATAATAAGCGCTTTCTGCACAAAGCAAAAAATGTTAACCAAGTAGGAGAGAAATGTCGAGCAGAAAGTGGCGCTACATAGTAAAGTATGAAGCCGAGTGATGACCAACAACAGCGGCAGTGTACACTTCACCGAGTTGACACTTCGAAAGCTGCCACACATACAAAGCAAAAATACAAAAAAAAAGTTCCCGCAAAAGCAAAATGTTGGAAAAACATGCAGTGTGCGCTTTGTGTGTATGAGAGGGAGAACGAGCAAGAAAATCAGATAGCCTGCGTAACTGCAAGGAAATACTAAAATACAGCAAAAAGTATTGTGCAGCAACAGCAGGCAACGAAGAGGATAAACATAAAGCAACAGCAAGGGCGCAGAAATTGACTGCTGACAGGGGGTGGAATGTGCGCCTTACAAATGCGACCCTAAAATGACACTACTTTTTGGTAGCACAAGCACGCGAATATGGTATATATGCCACTCTCATTTGATTTCTGTATTTAGGGTTGGGTGGGTGGCTGGCGGGCTGACTAGCTGCTATAAAAACAATAATACCTAAAAGGGAATTTGTGTCGCTACAGCTGTCCGTTGATCTTCGCCATGAACTAACATACTACGTACAGCTGCGACAAGTTGATGAAAATGCTGATGTGATCTAAGAAAGAGAGGCGTGTGTATGTGTATGTCTTTTGTGAAGTTTTTCAATTTAGTTTGTCGTTAAATGACATGACTGCTTTAGTTAGTCGATTTTGTTAAATTTGAATGACATTTTAATTAATAACATTTGTTGACACTCTCACAACCCAAGCGTACATGCACACACACAGAAGCAAAATTAACATATGTATGTTGTGTATAAGGGGGCAGTTGATCAGAGTAAAATGAGAATGCTGTCGTTCTTTGTAGGGGAGTTTCCAAATACTGTTGATCTACATACATACAGACATACATTTGCCTGTTTAGTTTCTTTTTTGCTGTATTGTCAATTTTCTCTAGAAATTGTTTGAGCGGCAGAGATACAAAAATGCTCACGAATTTTGTTTATTTATTGGTTGGTCAATTAATCAAGCAAATAAAGGTTGAGTGCTGAGTGCGGAAGTACTATTCTAAGGTGGGGAAATTTGATATTAGAGAAGGCAGCTAAAATTGGGCTAAGTTTTTATTATTTACAAAAGAAGTACAGAATGTGAGATTGTGCCATTCCAGGTCTGTAAATGGCGCCGTCTTGTTAGTACACATCGTGTTATTTACATATTTATATGTATATGTTAGAATGGGTTGGGATAATAAAGCTTTTATTTATATCATATTTGTTATAGAATGAACTATGTTTTTATAAAAAATGAATCAAAATAAAAAAAGGAAGAAAAGTAGCCGAAAGTCTTCAAAATATCGCTTAGGTATATTCCTATGAATGGACACCTAAAACAGTGAGAAATCCATTGATTTGGCTGTCGAACCCAAGGCATGGTATGTAAAAATGTACAAATGTAATTATGTATTTTAAAATCTATTATTTTTATCCCATTTTTTACCATTTAATTGTGCCGTTTTCTATATTCCCACTTAAAATACAATAATATTTCGTTAATGGTACTCGACAGCGCTCACTGGCACAAAAATTATAAACCACAAAAAGGCTTTCTATCTACGCTTGCGGCATGTTTGCACAGTAATGACTGTGTAAAAGCAAATAACAGCGTGAAATATGAACTTGGCTCAAGCATTTACTATACAAAAATAAAGCGAAAAGAGCTCAACGAGAAACATACAGCAACTAGTGAAATATTGCCAACATTGCGGCACTCACAAGAAATGCATAGGAAAATTCAAAAAACAAAAAAGAGCACACAAAACGTGATCAAATGTTTTGAAGAACCAAAACAACAGTGATTAGAGCAGCAAAAAAAAAAATAATAATAATAACAAAAAAGGCAAGAAGGTGCTGGGAGGTTAAAGAAGTAATAACAAAAGCGGGAAAGCTGAAAACTAACCAGCAAAACAATAGAAAAATATAAAACGAGTGCAAAGAGCAAACTAACTTCAACAAGGCAACAACTACAAGCACATATAATGAGTGAGTACTTACAAAAGTGCTTTAAACTATGTAGGTTCACTGCTGCGCGTTTGGGCGCTGATATTTGGCGCGCCGTAATACGACTTTGGGGTAAAGAAAACGGAGAGGGAACTATAACAAAAAAGGTAAACACTTGCGACGCGTCTGACTGTTTTTCTTATTACGATTGTTTTGGGTTGTTTTCTGAGTAAGTAAAAAAAACAATTACTACATAAATAAAATAAAAAGAAAACAAAAAAGAAAAATATAAATAAAAAAATAGCGCAGCATTATAAAGAACAACATGCAAGCAATACGAGCGCATAACAGTTAAACTTGTCAAACGTAATGAGATAGCAAACTCTTTTCTTAGCTGAATTCTTCCATCACCCAACACATGGCATACACATACACTCCGTGTATGTGTGTGCGTGTTAGTGCTGCACTTTTCGGTGGCATACAATTCTTTGTTGTTGGTAACTCAAGAACTTTGTAAATAGCAAAGTGTGCAGTCTGGCACTCTTGGTGATGCTGCAGACTGTGACCACTTGATTTGATTTTGAAAAAGTACAACCATACCTAGTACTAAATAAACATACCATTTGGACATTGTTGCATTAACGAACGAACGAGCGAACGAGTAAGGATGAGTAATGTTTCCAAAGAAAAATAGCGACATTGCAAACAACGAAATTGGAATTGGAGTAGGAAATGGTGTTGGTCGGTAGCAAAAGGAATGGATCTAAGCATGCAACTGCATTCAAGCTAAAGAAAACATTTTAGTAACAATATTTGTCTTGCCTTTTAAAGACAAATCCCAAGGAGATGGTTGTTGCTATTGCTCTTACTGTCGCTGATGAGTATGTTGCCGTTGATTAAGTTCGAATTGAAATTGAAGTGGAAATGTAGTGTGTACCGTGCGTCGCTATGTTACATATGACTGCGTATGACTAAAATCGGCGCAGTGAGTGCGACTTTGACTTGTCATTGTTGGTTTAAGTGCCGAGTCGTTTTTCATTAGGATTTGAGCATGGTCGCCAGGCTAGGCTCTGTTTGCTGTTTACTAATATTTTATTCATGGGAAAGTGCTGAGTAAAAAAAATACAGCAGAACATTGCAAAGTGCGAGTTACTGCTAAATGAAGTCGACATTTTGCTATAGAAAATGCACTTACCATTTTTGAAAACATGCGCTTGGAAAAAGGAAAAAAAAACCCATAAATATGTACATAATTTAACTATTTAAATCAGCAATGGACGCAAGTTATCTCACCAACTTAAAGTTAACTCAGCGGCGTAAGTTAGCAAGCAGCTGCTAAAAGGAGACATAAAAAATGAAAATATGCAGTCTGCACTAAAGTAAGTGTGTATGTGTGCATGTGTGTGTGTGTTTCTTCAACATGTTTTCTTTGCTATTATTTGTAATGAAGCAGCGCTTTTGTTGTTTATATTTTTCCTTATAGCCGCGTCACTCTAACAATTTCTTCCTCGCACAAAAAAAAGCAATTTCTGTTTTTGTTTTTTCTTCCTTACGTTTTTGCTGTTTTGTTTTGTTTTGTCCCACTCACTCGTGCTCGTTGAGTGTGCCTAGCAGCGTTGCAAGGAAAAGGCGTTAACTGTCAGGAGTTTGCAATTGTCAACAACAAGTCAGCCAACAAGCAAACTATCCGCCAACAAGCCAGCCAAATGACCAAGGCGCGAGCGTGCGGCGCAACCGAGACGCAATGGAGAGTTTACGATGCACGTTGCCGTTCATCGCTTTTTTTTCTGGGGTGAGTTGGGTGAGTGGTAAGAAAAACTTTGCTGGTAATCATGTTTATTTAATTTGTAATTGATTGCATAGTCGACAAGACGTTGCCCCACAGGCAGCAGTCGGCAGGAAGTGTGCAAACCTGGTTGCAAGCAAATGAGTGAGTAATGTTTAAAATGCTTGAATGCATGGCGTGGGAGTGGTAGAGATCGAACCGCTCGGGGAGGGACGGTAATTTTAATTGATTTTTTTGTAAGAAAAACTAACTACATGCAAGCGCTTATGTATTACAAATCGATTTTTTCACAGGAAAGCATGAATTCTCTCTTCAATGTGCTGGAATTGAAAAATATGCAGACAGCTTTGAAAATTTTTATGTGGCTAAAAGTTTGATTACTTTAATGGTTTGTACTGAAATATTTGAGCATAAGAAAGATCCCAATAGGCTAAGTAAATATAAGTAAAAAATTAAAGAAATAAAAATTTGAATTTTTGCCAATAATGACAAATTGACAATTATTTAGGACCTAAATTTTTGTTTATTTAAGTACTTCATTTAAGTAGTTACTCTGAATACATAAAAATAAAACGTTAAGTTAGGTTAGATTACTGTGGTTGCTTCCTTTAACAGGGTAGACAATGAAATTTTCAGGTTAAACCGAACATTGTGATGGCAAGTGAGCGGGTTCAGTTCCATTCCTTTATATCCCCTGTGTGGTAGTTATAACCAATGAATTTCTTTTAAAGAATGCAGGAGATATGTATCTAATATCTACGTATTACCTCTAAAACTGTTGGGTGTTTAAAGAATTAATTGTTAAGTGCAGCAGTCGCATTGTTGTTACAGCGCGGCAGTGGGAGTAGAAGCTGCTCTTTTTATTTCAATAATTAAAGGTATTCACATGCCATTTCATTTGCTTGCGCTTTTAGGTTCTTTCAGAATTAATTAAGCATTTCTTGCCTTGAAACAAATCGCTTGTTGTGAATAAGTTTTGTCGTGTAGTTATTTAACGCACAACCAAACTAAGAACTCGAGTGTGTCTACGATTATATATAAATAAAGCTATTCAAAAAGGATCTAAATTTAGAATAAACTGTATAGAGAAGACGAACCCCGTACAATTTTATTTTTCTTCGGCGGAAATATAACAACTCCAGCCAGTGCAGAGAGGTTAACATCACACACACTATGAATAGCAGGACGACCCGGAACAGAGCAGAGAAATTAACATCACACCCACTATGAATAACATGGACGACGCCGGAACAGAGCAGAGAAGTTAACACCACACCCACTATGAATAACATGACGACACGGAGCAGAGCAGAAGAGTTAACATTATTTTCGCATAACATGAAGTTGACATCTCATCAACAGTGAATAGCAAGACGAAGCTGATGATCGAAATTTGATGTCAGTAGTTCGGGTTCATTCGGCATTAACAAAGATATATTTTTTGCATACAAATACCTGTATTGTACGGACTACAAATGCATGCTATATATGTATGTATATATGTGCGTAGTATGTAAGATGCTCAAAGCAAAATAATATGACTGTTTAGTCTGTGATTCGAGGCATATCTTTAGTGAAATATTACGAGGTAAAATTTTATATTAAAAATATTTAAATCATGGATTTATAGAAAAGTAAGAAAGCAAAAACGTAAAAAAGAGTAGTTTGAATTTTTAAATGAAATTTTATTTTATATAATCTTAATGATGATAAAGGATGATAAATTCCCAGGCTTGCTATTGGCCATGGTGAAAAAGAAAGTTGTGAGAGGAACTTTGGCTACCACGTCACTTGGGGATTCGGCAGCCACATTCTGCATGCTCATTTCACATACATATATTCAGACACTCTTCCAATCAGTCGTTGTTCAAACGGCAACGAAGTGCCATTGGTTGATGTTTTTCGTATATCACCAACACAATCGCAGTTTTTTTGTAAATACACCTCAAGTGACGTCAGCCCATCAGCTGATTCTGTCAAATGCGCTCAGAGCCGAATTACGGTCTGTTAAAGAACTCACCTTTGAAATATTTTCACCATGGCCTATACCAATAATTTTTCAATATCTTTTTTTATCATCTTTGTAATGATTTTCCTTAAGCTCTGCTAAATACTGTTCCATACATAAATATAGCACTCACTTTCTGATAATTTTTCACTTATTTTACTTATAATTTTTCATGTAAAATACATACATGAAGAACTCGTTCGATGCCTATAGTATCAGCATTTTTACGGTTAGCTTAATTTGAGCCTTCTCAAACATTGTCCTATATTTAATTCTTTTCTTTATGAGCATCATTTTGTTAGTTGGAAAAAATAAATTTTGTTAGTTGAAATGAAAGCTGAAATCTTAAAACGATGTACAATTTCTAGTTCTTCTGCTGGTTAGTAGATGGCGCTTTCAATACTTTTCAAGAAATTAGTACTTACGTCCTATTTCTATTAAACCTTGACTTAATACTTTTTATTCTATTTTGTTAGTGGAATAATGTCAATCCCTGACGTATTAATGATTAGCTTTCTTAGTAATATTTTTAGATTATATTTTTCAAATTATTTAATTTTTTTAATTTAGTTTATTTTATCAAAAAACTCTACATAAAATTTTATGGCGGTAATGGAAAATATCGAACTGCAAAAACAGTATTTATTTTTTATTTCCTAGTTTTAGAATCTATAAAAAAATAATCCTTTACTCAACGATTTCAAATACTTCACTTCATTTCCTAAACCAGAACAAGTTCGTTTGCATTTACCATACATATCTACTAACTTAACAACTTCAGTAAATGTATACATTAGACATAGCAGATCATCGTGCACAACTTCAGTTGTGCCTACACAGCACAAATCCATTACAAGTCAGGAGTCAGGCGATGCTTAGGCAAACATTACAGCTCCTTGAAATACTTCGCTAAACAAACCATGAATTGCGGAGGCAAATGAGTCAACATTTTGAAAGGCTCCTCCACAGTTCGACACTCAGAAATGTTTAACCACTCCAGGCAAAGACGATCATTGAAAATAGCGCGCACGATCGTTAGGAACGTCACAACAACGTGGAGCAAGAAACCAGCTATGCACGCCTATATACATAAAGAAAAGTACAATCATGATCTCTGTTATTGTTCGTTTGCTTACAATCACACACAGCATTGCTGCAATATCATAGCAATGATCTGTTAGTTGTTGATCAGCCAACCGTTGGCGCTTTTAACATGACAATTGTTTGCTAAAGACTTGTAAAGCGTGCGGCCAGGCACACCACACACACACACACATACACAACAAAGGCAATGCAAAGAGTGGTAGAGTGACTGTGGAAGGAGAGTGGAAATAAATAAAAAGCAAAGAGTAAATAATAATTAAAAAAAGAAGAAATAAAAAAAGGAATACGAAATAGAAAATAACAAGAATAACAACAAATTTGAGGAAAATGCAGCAAAATCACGAAGAAAGGCGTTTTAAAACAAACACCGGCTCAGTGACAGCCTGTTGGCCTATTAACTACCAACATCATAGTTGCAGGTACATATATATGTATGTATGTATGCATGTATTAAGAAAAACAGTAGTCATACTTGCACGCATAATCAGCTGCAGGCCAAGTTGCAGACGATGGCCAACGTTGATAAAGATAATCGCACTCCTGTTGCTGTGCTGCCATTGGTGCCATCATCAACCATACAGAATGTCGCCAAGATCACTTGAGATTGCATTTGTACGTTCGATTATTCATGCTTATATCGTGTATGTGTTTGAATGTTTGTGTGCAAGCATGCAAGCCTACAAATATGACCCATGTTGCTTGCAATGTTTGTGGTAAGCAATTGCAGGCGCATTAGTAAATGTTGGCTTGTGTTTTGACTGTCCCATGTTGAAGTTGCCTGCGCCTCAGCGTCGTCGTCGACAAGCGTTTGTATTAATTATGTAAATAATCGTTAAGATATATACACACACACACACAGAGGTATTTAGAGGAACGAGCAGACGCATAGTTAAGTGGGCAACTGAAGCAGGCAAAGCAAATGTTGGCAACAGCGTGAAGTGTGTGAAGAGAGTTGAGTGTAACCAGGTAGCGTGGAAAGTGGCAGTCGCAGGAAAGCAAAGCGAAGTAGTAAGTTTGCATGAGAATGTTAAAAGTATACACTCCTAAAAGCTACTGTGAATTTGAGAATGATGACTGAGCTTTGTATTTCACAAGTAAATAAGAAAGTTGGAGTTCGTAGTAAAAAAAAAAAAAAAAAATTCTAAATAAAAGTTTTTGAAATGCTTAGTGGTAGTGTAACGTCTTGAAAACATTCTATAAACAGGATTGTGAAATATTCTATACATCTAGCTTGCCTTTGCCAATGAAAGCCAGGTTCTTAGCAATAGCACTTGGTCGCCAACTGCCAGGCAAGCAAGTGGTCGCCGACTAGTAGAGCAGATTGTTCCAAACCGCTCGTGAGTTGGACCTTTCTGAAGTTTATAGCACTCGAACCATCCAGACTCTTACTCGCAGTAGCGAGTTGCCGACTTGTAGAGCTCACGAGCCACCGACGCAGAATTTCATTTATTGCAAACCGCTCCTAAGTTAGACCTTTCTCAAATCTAGGGCACCCAAGCCATCCAGACTCTTACTCACAATAGCGAGTCGCCGACTAGAAGAGCTCACTAGCCACCGAGGCAGAGTTTGTTTGTTGCAAGCCGCTCGTGAGTTACACCTTTCTGAAATCTAGAGCATATCTAGTAGAGCTGATTGTTGCAAACCACTAGTGAGTTAGACCTTTCCAAAATCTAGAGCACCCAAACCATCTAGACTCTTACTCACAGTAGCGAGTCGCCGACTTGTAGAGGTCACGAGCCACCGATGCAGAGTTTGTTTGTGGAAAACCGCTCGTGAGTTACACCTTTCTGAAATCTAGAGCGCTTGAGCCATTCAGATTCTCACTGAGAGTAGCGAGCTTAGCTAAATACATTTCAGAGTATCTGTCATCAATAAATAAATGCTAGGTCTATGTGTCAGCAGTAATTCTTTTTATTCTTCAATAAATCAGTAGATTGGTGACTACTTGACTCGTCAAAGGGGTCATAATGACGAATCATGGGTATATGGTTATGACATCGAAATCATAGCCCAATCGTCCCAATGGAAGTGACCAGGAGAGCCAAGAGTCGATAGAGAGAATGGCCGAAAGCGAAACACACTTGTCTTATTTATGCCTCTCACACACAAACTAAAAATGCTATATTCCTAAAACCCTGAACATATCTTCGCCTTATATTTTGAACACACCTCGTACATATGTACATATGTATGTATATCAATTAAATGATAATGTATTTATTTACTTATCTACTTTATTTAGTATGCTTAGGATCCTTATTTAGGATGTTATGTATTCTCTAAATTGAATTTATGAGCTGGACATCCAATTTAGCCCTTTTATTCCGACTTTTGTAGGAATATAATTTGTACCAACATAATTTCTGTGTATTTGAAGTTGAAATAACGCCGCTTATAGTATAGATGAAAATTCAAAAAATAAAAATATTTTATTTAAAACGTTGGTTTGAGCTGAGTCCCATGTGTCTCGAAAGAGATTCATACGCTTTTTTGCCTCATTATAAAATTTTCAATTTATATTCCTTTAAATATTTTCACTAAATGCAATGATTTCTGTGCGATTAAATGATTCCTTCACTTTTTGCACTATTTTCTGCTGTCGATTCAAACTTTTCCGCGAAAAAGTTTTATTGAATTCCAATCAAATTGAAATCAAAACTTGAACCGCGATTGTCTGGTCGAAAAAAAAGAAAAATATTTTCAATTGCTGACTGCATACTACGGAATACCACCTTGTGCTATTGACAAGGACCCACGATAAGGTCCATTGAATTACGGCTGGGGCAGCAGAGTAGCAGAAGAGAGGTTTCATTTTCGTTTGCACAGTTGTCAGTGAAAGAAAACAACGTAAATCGGCGTTTACAAAGGCAAATAGCCGCAAACACGTACACCCTCACATACGAGTACAAATTGCAAATACAAATAGTAGCCACACACAAATACTTACATATATACAAATATGTATACGTATCCAAACAATCGAATAAACAGGCGCAGACTTGCAGTCAGTGAAGCTTTTGTACATTCATAGTACGGCGGACTGCACACTGCTCATAGGATTGGAGTAAAAGGAGAGATAAACTGTTTTTGGTGGATTTTAACTGTTTTTTTCTTCTCATCATAATTGCAGCTAACTTCACTCCAACAAGTTCGTGGGTGCCATACAAATGCGCTGCTACAATAAGGATAACAGTTAGAGGTGAATAAAGTTGAAACGGTGTGGCAGCAGTAAGGGGAAGCGAGGAGCAAAGTGTAGGGTGCAGCGGATGTGAGCGAAAATAGCAGCAATAACCAACCGCGAAAAGCAATTGGTGTATGACAGCTTTTGCAATTGCAAAGTGCAACAACAAAACGACAGTCGAAGTAGCTTCTAAATAAAGTTAACAATTCGCTGCACACAAGCAAACAGCCGCAGCAAGAATACGCTTCCAATGGACGTGCAGACATAGCTAGTCAGCAATGCGAAAGTAACAGTGTACATCGGGTGTTGGCAGCAAAAAGGGTGTGCGCGCGAAATGAGGCGAACCTGTCACCCACATTTGGAACCTCAAACCCAAGTCATGAGATGCCTAGTTGGATAAGCAATTGAATAAATAGAATAACAGTGCGTGCGCTAAGGGCTTAGCAGCGTTGGAAGAGAAAAATATTAGGAGGTAAATTCGGAAAGATAATACCTGTCAGTGCGTTTGAATTGAAAAATTAATGAATTTTAAATTTAAAGAAAATATATATGTATATTGTTTAAATAATTCTGATGTTTTTATTTATTTAGTTATCAATGTACAGTAGTGTTCAGAATAATAGCAGCGCAACATATTGCAACTACAAAGCCCATAGGTATAACTTTAAATTTTAAAATTTGCATAAAATTAGAAAAATATTTAAAATAAAGTATTAAAATTTTTGATATTAAAAATAAAAAAAATAAAATTAAAAGAAAGTTTAAAAAAAAGGTATCCAAATTTTTGACGGTCGATCCTATGAATTTTCTTCCCTATAAAGAACACTCTAAATTTTTTTATAAGTAGAAAATGCACAAGTGCGACAGTAAAAAAAAAACATAAAATTTTGTTTAAGAATTTACGCTAAAGCCAATTTGGTCTTATTTTCACAAATTAATTTAAAATACTCATACAACAATTGCCTGTATTTCACTCAAATTCACAACAATACTTTAGCCTCTCGCTTTTGTCTGCCCTTCATTTTTCATGCATTTGATTTGCACCACATCGCTAAGCCGCTTGACACTGCCCCTTTCGGTTTGCGGTTGGTTGATGAAAAGCGAAAATGCAAAAGTTTTTCCAGTTTCACTCAAATGCAGACAGCAAGTTCTATGACCTTACAAATGCAAAAACACAAACACATGCAGACGCAAATACAAGCAGGCAGGCCAAGCCACACAAACAAACACAATGGAAGAAAGGAATGGAAAAAAGTGCCATCCAGTTGAAGCTTTCATTCATTCATTGCCGCAAACAGCGACGCTATTACTTTTTCTATTTATTTACTTTTTATTTCTTTGCTACGAGTGTACGAGTATTCCGGGAGCTTTCTACACATTAAAATGCTAAAGTGAAGTAGTCCTGTGCGCGTTTTAGTCAAAAGCTTAGAAGTGAGAAAAATTATTTGAAGCACGAATTTTCCCCCAAAGAAATGACGTATTGAGAATAGAAGAAAAACTACGAGTATAGCGAGTTAAAACGCTAAGTTCTTTGATATTTAAATGTGGGTTTTTATGCGCCAACGCGTTTGGGATTTTTTTGGTTTTTTATGAAACTCTCATTACTCTCTCAATGAGCTTTTGAGTTGTAAAAGTAACACAACAAATGTTACAGTTGATTAAATAAAGGGTTGGTAGGTTCTATTAGTGCTAGTTTGAATTTGGGTGGGCTTTATATATGTAGGTATTTGCATGTAAATGAGTTTTATGAGGAAGGAAGGTAGTAAACAACTTTCCAAAAAATTAAAAAAAAAATTAAAAAATAAGAAATAATTGATTAAGAAGAAAAACTATAGAGTGAATATTGTCTTGGTATAAAATTCTGAATTAGCGGCCACCACAGTATATGCACATACATACAAATATATTTATTGTATTATATTCCTAAAGAGAAATCTCCTAGCTCTAACTGTCCCGCATTGTAGTGAATTTGGAACTATGACTAGTCCGCGCTCTCTATATGGTATTTGTCATATAAGCAATTTCTGAATTTTACC
Source organism: Anastrepha fraterculus (assembly GCA_037575425.1). Classification (NCBI taxonomy): domain Eukaryota; kingdom Metazoa; phylum Arthropoda; class Insecta; order Diptera; family Tephritidae; genus Anastrepha; species Anastrepha fraterculus. The sequence continues at coordinate 31,271 of JAYXIM010047065.1, read as the reverse complement.
CAGCAATGCTTTGGGAAGTTACACTTTCTCTCTGTTCAGGTTTTGTGCTATTACACTCTGAAGATACCCAGTACAACGATCTGATCTTCTGCCATACAAATCGTTCGCACAACAATGGGTTCTATGTTACAGGAACGACTCGGATTTAAATTCGGCTGCTACAACAATAACAACCCCCATAAAATACTCGCTAGAGCTTATCAATCTCCGTACTCTTCTTAGACGTCAAGAAATGCTGGGAATAATACTTAGGACTAAACTGCTTAAAGGTTCGGTTAAACTGCTTAATGCTTCTTCTCGAGTTTCAAGTTACACTTGTGCTCACATAATTAAGTCACTTTATTTTTTTATATATTCGTAAGTCTTTTATAAGGAAGAAATGCTCAACATCATAAGAGTATAGCTGCAATTAGTGGTCCCCTAGCCATAACACCATAGCCGTAACATTACACCATTCGTCGATTTATCATGCCATTACCATAAACAGCTGATGTTGAAGTAGAATTAATGGCAACATTTACATTTTGTCATAAAAACACGGATAATTTACAGTGATGACCATATGTTTGATCAGAACAGCTGATTGCTATGGTTACGGTTATGGTTTAGGTACGGCACCACTAATCGCAGATAAAGAGCAGAAAAGAATAAGCGCCATCAAATTTACACTTTATAATCATACTAACATTGAATAGGTTACAAAACTGCATGCCCAGAAGTTTTTAAAAACTGATTAAAATGTTGAAAATTTTGATGTACATTTTTTCAAAACCGTTAAATTTTTGTGAACTTTGTATACAGTTTGGAGCTTTGATTTATAAGGTTTTTGCTATGCAATTACTTTTTTTTATAGGAAATAACGGAATTTTGTATGAAAAAATAAATAAATAAAAAGATCAAGCGACTTCATCCTCCTTTTTAAACCAAGTAACACAAATCACGAACTTAATGAACCAGATTCTGATTAAAATGTAGAAAATTTCCATGCCAATTTTTTCAAAAGCGTTTAATATTTTTTAATTTTGTATGTACAAAGCTTAGAGCTTTGATTTATAAAGTTTCACAAATGACTATTTTTTATTATAAAAAATTAACAAAACTTTGTATAAAAAATGTTGCGAATATTGAAAGAAAAAAATATGAGCACAAGTGTGCTTTCGGCCTCTTTTATTCAAAACCTAGTAAAAGAAAACATGAACGTAATGAACCATTTCGATCCTTAAACCTAAATTTTTAATCTCATTCTAGCACTTTCAATATATGAGAACCGCTTATTGCCATCAATCTTTTCTATCTTCTCTTATTAATTGATTGACGAGAGTATCTCTTTAGTCTTTTATTCATCTGATAAAGTGCAGGGCAACCGATGGGTTTATTACTATTATTATAATTATTATTAGCATTCACGATTCACGACATAACCGAGCTAGAAATTTATTTCACATATGCATGCTTTCCCTGCTGGGCTGCAGTGCATAGGACTTCTATGTGTAAAAGGGTATGCAAAGCACAGCGTAGAAAGTGCAAAGGCTAAGCTCTCTTACTGCGCAAACTCTCTAAACGTTCAATATTTAGTAACAGCTAGACGACTGATGTAGTTCAGTAGGCTTAGGTGAGGCATTCTGCCCACAGATCCAAGATTTTTGAGTTCGATACTTGCTTAAGCTGCCAAAAATCAAAATAAAATTGTAGAAACACTTTTCTTTTCTAATGGCGGTTGTTCTTCGGCAGCAGAATATAACTCCGAGTGTATTTATGTTATGAAAAAGTTTAACATAAAAATACTTGCGGGAGCCAAACTGGTATACAATTGTTAGATCCTCCCTTTGCAAGACACTATTAGGCATAGGCGGAGAAACCCGGTCCAATTCTGAAAAGGTTGCGTGCCCCCAACAGTTATTATTATTACTATTTTTGCAGCCACTTCTTGCAGCGCTGCGCCCTAGCAGTTTTTACCTACTTTTTTTCTCAATTACTGCCCTGTATTTGCATTTGCTTTGACATTGCATGCGGAAATAAGTATTTAATACCTCAGCACTTGCTTTGTGGCAAATTCTCAGGCGTATACTGAAATTAGTTTTTCTCGCTGCATTTGCATTGCTTTCGCCTTGGTAAGTGTGTCGATACTTTGTATAATTTATCGCATTTTTGCATATTTTGCTACTTTTAGCATTACTCTGCTACTTCGTTGAGTTGAGCTTTGCTTCTGCAGTGCGCTTTTGACTTCATTTTAATTTCATTCTTTTACTTTTATTTCTCAAGCCTTTTGCTGCGCCGTCGTCATATAATTAATGTGGAACTGAGTAGAGTTATAAGAGAAATGAGTTTTTTATTCAAACGTTATATATAAAGTTAGTAATAACCAGTTAAGAGTATGCTGCGGCAGCGGCACAACCAATTTTTTTTCACGGCACTTCATAAGTATCTTCATTTCCTCTCATTTCCTTTGCCTTCCTTTGCCAACCACTTCAAAGCACATGACTACACAAACACACACACCACAGCGCCTACGCTTCATTAATTAATGCTTTTTCAATACGACTCCGCTTTAAAAGTGCTACAAATGAGCGCATTTGTAATATTACAAAATCAAAAAGGATTCTTCATATTTTATAAAAGGCTTTTTCCGTGGCTTTGGCGCATGGAATTGGAAAAAAAACTTTTACAGCAATAAAGTAGTTACACATACGAGAGCGCATTCGAAACGCATACGAGTGTACGCATACATGCGCTGCTGCCATTTGGTATTGTGATAAAAGCAAAGTAGTTGCATGTGTAATTACGTAGTTGAAAGTTGCATCAAACAAAAAGAGGAGATCAAAAAACGTTAGCAAAACATAAAAATATGCGCATCCTGGTAAAGTGCACAAATAATGCACAATCAATAAGTGTAATGAACCTTTTCCAAAGGCACTTCGTACTACAACTCTGAACTTGTTTATATGTATGCATATACACACACACATACCTACATTCTACATGTGTGCTATATAAAGCGTATAGAATAGTCGAGTAGCAGGCTTCAAAGTGCCTTGGAGAGCACAATGATTGCCAGCGCGGCTTTAAAGCTTTTTTAAAGCAAAAGAGAAGTGATGTAAAAGGAAACAGATTTTAAGTGTATCTGAAGCAGAACCTAAAGGAAACAACTATTGAACAAACTATTGAAAATGAAAATATTGAAAAATCCCAAAATATGGTATGGCAAAGGGAATTGACGGTAATTAGAGAAAAAATCATAAAGTCGGTTAAAATTGATAAAAAATGCTTTGATTAATGTAGTAAATCAACATATAACATAATTTTTTGTTTGTTTTTGTTTATTTCTTGATAATACACACTTCAAGATGATGAATTTGCGTGATACGCTAAAATTATATCGGATATTCCGGCAGACGATCTTTAAGGGGTTGTATACAGTTAGAATTTTCAAAAAAACCGATTTGTTTTTTAGTCTTTTTTTTCTTAATGGACATATATTTAAGAATATAAACAGAAAATTTGATATCGTTCTGGTGAATACTTTCGAAGTTACACGCAAATTTGAAAAGGCGTTACAGAGTGCTTGAAAGTACAAGGCCGAAGCGTCAGTGCAATGCTTTTCACACACGTTTTTCTCAAAATGGTGTTTTCAAAGTCGGTGCCCAACATTACTCGTTAAATCGATTAGTCTCAAATTTCAAAACGAGCTTCTTAAATATATGTTTTAGTAATAAATCCAAAATTTTTTTCTCACCGATTAATTTCTTTTTATAAACAATTTAAGGCCGAAATTTTGGTCAAAAACCAAATTTTTGTTTTTTGAGAAACCGCCATTTTGTCAAAAAAATGTATCTTGTGTATTCCTTCGATTAATTACTAAATTTCACATTACTTTAACGAAACCTGTTTGGTTTTTTAATTTCACAGGATTCAGTTCAGAGATATAGTGGTCGCCGCAAAACGTCTTTTTTGAGAGCTCTTTTCCAAATAAATATTTTTACTAATACTAAGCCTTAAAATACAGTTAAAAGGCAACATAATATGTGTAAAAATTTTTAGATCAATAATTTTGGGTTTTCTCAGAAAAAATTCTGGAAAATTCGCTTTTTTCGGCCTTCTAATTGTAAATAACCCCTTAAGGCTATTGCCGTATGTTCTTTATTTTTTCTTTAAAAATTTGTCTGTAAGTAAATATTGTGAACTTTAAATTTAAATAAAAGCTATTCTATTCTATTCTATTTTGTTCTATTCTATTCTATTCTATTCTATTCTATTCTATTCTATTCTATTCTATTCTATTCTATTCTATTCTATTCTATTCTATTCTATTCTATTCTATTCTATTCTATTCTATTCTATTCTATTCTATTCTATTCTATTCTATTCTATTCTATTCTATTCTATTCTATTCTATTCTATTCTATTCTATTCTATTCTATTCTATTCTATTCTATTCTATTCTATTCTATTCTATTCTATTCTATTCTATTCTATTCTATTCTATTCTATTCTATTCTATTCTATTCTATTCTATTCTCCTTCTTTTACTTTTAGATGACATTTTTAAGAAGAACTAAAGAACTCCTATGAACAAAAAAAAAAACACCCACACATCTCTCTGCACTTATATTGCTTCTGGCCGTATATTCCCTTGGAGGACATGAAACTTCAAATGATAAAAAAATTGCTCTTGATAGCGGTCGCCCATCTGCAGGCAAACTGTAGGTCTCTCCATTTGTGAAAAAACATCAGAATAGGATGATTAAAGAAAATTTTCTCAAGAAGCACAGGACAGTCAGTAGCACGACGAATCAAATCGAAAATGAAAACCAAGTTGTAGAAATACTTTCTGGATTCGTTCAATTTCTGAATTCGTTCAACTGCAGCCTGGCACGTATAATACGGAGACTAAATTAAGGTCATGCATACTCAAGATTTTAGAGCTGTTTTTATATGCCGCATGTTTTTGTACAAAATGGGCTGTAAGACGAATGTGGAATCGTAAAAATTCTCATAACGCTATGAAAATTTGACTACAATTTTTTGCAAGTTTAAGCCTCTATTCTAAAAATATAAAGAATTGCATGTAAAATTGTATAATTTTTTTTTTCAATTATGCCTCTAATCTAAAAACAAAAAACATTTCATGTAATTACTTCACTTTTAGACATTATCATGCTATAAGTTTTCCTGCGCAGTGACATCCCAGGAAGTCTAACATTCAATGTGTTAAATTGGATTACTAAGTCCATTACAATTCATTGAGGTTTGGTCCAAGGTCTAGCATAACCATCGAGAAACCTTTCAAAAGCTGTTAAAAAATAGGTGATCTGGTGATTATGGATATGAAGTGTTACTTATTTTCTTCTAAACTTCCGAAATAACATGTAAAAGAAATGCTTTCAGACTAAGTATGCACATAATGCCTATGCATCTGTGCTAAGTATATCATTTTAATATTGGACTCATAATAATTTTGAAAAACATTAATTCAAAATGTAGTTTTTTATTTTTTTCAGTAACGGAGGGTAGCAAAACAAGTGCAAAAGTACAGCAGCACATTGGAGACGCTGCTCTTCACATCGGACTTGGACTCTCCCATACTGGAACTGTTCCACCAGTTTGCAGCTTTAAGAGCTTGCAGAACAAATATAAATACGAGTACATATGTATGTGTGCACGTACGCAATGGAAAGAAGAAACGCAATTGACTTTCATGACCAACATCAAAATAAACTTCCAGCAAAAAGTTATCGACTATAAAATATGGATCTTAGTATCATCAACATATATACACACATACATACATACACATACATACATATATGATATGAAAATCAATCGGCGCTAGTTTTTTTGTCAATTCCATTTCTACTTCCACTTACAATACTTGCCTCACACAGCACTAAATTTCCGCCACTTGCTGCTTCCTGCATTACTGGTTACATATTAACCCCCTCTTCATGCAAGCAATTTTCCGCACACTAAATGACACCGCAAAACGCACTTAAATGTAACAATTCTTAGTGATTTTGTCTGTCCAACCTACTGTAAATGATTTCCTGATTTTTTTTCTCTACTCTTGTCTTGTTGTACGCGCACATTTTTCGTTTTCAATACCCCTCCCACATTTTTACGTCTGTCATTCATTTCCGCGCAACGAACCCTTGATTTAGTAATGCAAAAGTAAAGGAGAGCAAAAATGTGTGGCAAGGCAAGCAAAATCACATACACACAAACATACGCACAACCAAAATGGCCATGCAACAATAACATCACTTACCTCCCTGTTTGCCTGCATACCGGCCATAATTCTGCCGCATAGAATTACAAATGTCAAATGTGGCAAAACATGGAAATAAAATTAAATTTACGATTTTCCTTTTGACACAACACGACATGGCAACGGGAGTACACAAAGATACGAGTACACAAGACATAGGGCAACAGCAAAAACAACACAACTTCTGCGTATACACTTTAATGCGCTGACAAGGTTGTACATGCGTATGTGTGCATGTATTTTTTGGGCGGCGGATAGAGAAGCGTGTTAGTGTGTAGGTATGTAAGTACAAATAAATTAAGAAAGTATGCTCGTACGTTGTATAGAAAATTTTGCTAATAACACGCATTGTCACGACGCACATGTGCGTATTTTTTTAATTTTTTGAACGCACGGTTTTTGCAACAAATTTCACATTAGTTGGACTTAGTGGAGTGAAAGTTTAAATAATTTAAGTAAAAATAAAAATAAAAAATAAATAAACGTAAATAAGTGACTTTTGAAACTTGGAGCTTAAATCTTTTGTTAGCTGTTTGGCTGAGTTCCTCCTCCTATTTGTGGTGTGCGTCTTGATGCTCTTCCATAAATGGATAGACCTACAGCTTTACGCGGCCTCCGAAGGACTGATGGCTTTTTATGAGAAGCTTTTTCGCGGTAGAAATACTCTCGAAAGTTTGCCAATGCCTGCCGAGTGGCGAACGCTACTAGGAAAAACCTTGACTATCATTTTGGTGTTTCGCGCCCCCAACGATTTTTAAAAGCCACTGCAGTTCTTTGATTGCTTACCCAATTATCTATTAAAATATGAGATTACCAAGTGCTTCACTCTAATAGGTCTTCTTGCATTGGATCGTCTCAAAGAAGTTGATCGGTATGTTAACGAGGGTTTTGTGTGTGGCATGTCGGCCGTAAGATTCAATCCCTACTATGGACATACATACATTCACTACCCAATATCCTTATTCACTCCACTCGGTAGCATAGGGTCTCGACAAGACTCTTCCATCGTACACAGTTTTGAGCTGTTGTTTTTGCGCCGTCCCATGTTATGACGACATTTGCTACATCGACCTTCTCCAAGTAATCTTTGGCCAACCGCGACCTCTGCTCCCTTCCAGATTCCAGTCCATTTTCGTGACATATGGACATAAAATACAAACAAGCTTTTTCTAACAGCTGTCACCCCTCAACGGATAATGAAACCTTTAAGGTCATGGTGGTCGAATATGTGCAATGTAGTTAAACTCTGGTTTGACTCAGCTGAAGAAAACGTGAGATATCGAGCAGACGTTACTGTGTGTTGACGTTTAAAGAACTAAAAGAGCCAGTTACCTAATAAAAATAGCGAAAATAATACCTGCAGATCATCGGAATAAAATGTTGGAGTATTTTACGATTAATAGTATTAAAAAAATTTTCTTGAAGTAGACAATACTGAATCTTATGAGAAGCATCAAAAATCACATTAGGCTGAAATATGCCAACCAACAAGCCCAGATTCCTCCAAATGGAAACTGTGCTATTTTGAAGATTCTATAGTAACATGGCAACCCTTATAATAAGATGATGAATCAATATTATACTCCCTCAAAGAGAAACAGCAGCGCCTGAAATCGCAAGTATGTTAGAATAGAAGAGTAAGCAAATCGATGTAGGGTGACGTCATTGTAGAGTAGCTATGAGTGAGAGAAGTGAGAGGAAAATGCCAAAATAGCCAACTTTTGCATACAATGATGAAAAAGTAGGTGAGGTTAATGCAAACAGCTACGTTATGTATTCTATGGGTACTCTATGGCGTACTTCAAGCCATTGACAGCGTGGCAAAAGCACCACCATACTGATTACTAGGACTGGTTGTTGTTATTGTAGCACTTCATCAAGCCCTGTCAGCACGGTGTACCGAAGGCCAACGCCTAGCTCATCTAACGGTAGGTCCAGGAAGCAAGCTGCTTCGGCGGGTTGGGTCCAGTGGGAGAGCGATGTTAGATGAGTGGTATTAAGAGAGCATATTACAAGGTGGTTACTATATTCACATGCCAGCCACATATTGAGTATGTCGGCGTCGATTCTGGGTAAGGAGTTTAATCTCCCGGGTCTAATGAGACAGCTGAAGCTGTTCGTTTGCGATGGGTGGTGGTTGTACTCCGATGACGGCTTCGGGGGTTGGGAGTTTAGGAAGGTGGTAAGAGATTACACGAAATGGTAAAAATGTTCGATTCAAACATTGCTGGTCACCAAAGTTTTTATAGGTGCAATCCTATGTAAGCCTCGGCCAAATACCGAACAGAAGTGTACGTGCCAATTATGTTTTTTATGTGAGCCTTAGAACTCGCGTTCCAATCTTAATGGAACGGATATTAAAAGTTGTATCCTTCTTATTTCCTAAATACTCACGTCTGTTTGTAATTTAATATCTAGAAGATATTTCTTTTTTACATAAATACTTAAAAATATTATTTCGAAACCCGCTACGGGAGTCCCCCACTTTTTAAATCAACTCAAAAAGGAGTAGTCACCAAATTATGCCCATTAATTAACATTGTTAGCAGCATTGTCAGCGATATCCGCGAGCAAATCTCATTTGTGTTACTTGTCGACTTGTATAACTGAAAAATTTCCAACCGACGCGCACTCAAGTAAACGATTTTTCCCCACCAGCACTGTGACAATAATTAATAAGCGCATGCAACATTTTTTACTGTCACTGGCTGGGGCTGTCACTTATTCATTGTCAAGTCAACGTTGAGCGCTCTTGTGATTTTTTTGTGTAGTTTCTTCTTACACTTTAATTGGAGGAGCATCTATGCCGCTGTAGTTTTGAAATTCTCACTTCTCATTCATATTGAAATGTCAACTATTAATACGTCTACTCACCAACGGCGTAAAAAAAGTCCCATGAAAGGGATTAAAGTTCTATACAATAATTTGTATTATTTTTATATTTATTTATGATACGTTGAAATGGCGAACATTTCAAGCGCAGTGCAGTATGGACTTACTACGACGCCAGACGGCCAGCAGCAATGCCTAACAGCGATTCGCCAACATTGTAGGAGCAATTTAATTACAATAAAAAAGTTAAGCACTAGAAAAGACAATACTGAAGTCTGCTATAAAAATCGCCGCACGACAAATTGTCCACCCTCATCCATGACACTCTCTTGGCAATTCAATCAAATAAAATATTCATTCCCATTCAATTGCCATTGAGCAACAGCAAATTTTATTACAAATTTTCCTACCCATGCCACCACTCATTCCACTACTGCCATTATTTATTATTGTACTTAGCTGTCATTGAGTTTTACGATGCATAGCGCTCATCCCAATATAATTATGATACGCCACGAAACGTCAGAAAAGGATTAAACTGCCAGCAGACGTGTTACCACACTTTACTATCGTGCCACATTAATGTTTGCGGCTTCTTCAGACATTCGATTCCCCATTTACGCATTTTTCAGCGGTTACTTTTGGTTATTCGCGCGGTTATGTTTTAATGTCACAAAATAATCGATTGCTATAAAATAGTAATGAAAAATAAACATAAAAGTGTGGCACAATTAAATAGCGAAGCGAAGGAGAATGAAAATCGTATAGCAATAAATGTGGTTTGTTATCGAGAATGGTGGTTTAAGTACAATATTTATATAAATGCGAATGAATGAGTGGATAATGAGTAACCATATTGCGTTCGTCCAAGTGTCGTAAAATGGCGGAAACTGTGAATGATTTTAATGAAGTCATAAAATACGTTTAAATGCACTTTAAGTGGCCGAGGGATGATAGGCACAATGTGGAAATGTACTTAGTGTGAAAATCAGCTGGTGGATAGGAATTAGTTATTGCATGAGTTTGGCGTCAATTTTAAAGTGTGAAACTTTAACTTGTGCGCCTAAAAGAAGACAAATGAAAACGAAGACGAGGCAGTTATTCGTATAAAGTTTTGTTTCGGGCATTGGGAAAAGCAAGCCATACGAAATGGTAGAGGAAGCGAGAATGTGAGTCATTTTGAACCGCATTAGTGATATAAAATATTTTGAAATTTTTAATTTAGTGATGGAATTTGTGCGATAATTTTTGAAATAAATTTTTTGGTAGACCCATCTAAAAATTTTAAATTGACTAATCAAATAACTTACATAGGTGCAATTAGTAATTAGAGGCTGATTTTTTATTCTTCTACTACACAGCCAGCGGCGGCCGACGTAGCCGAATGGGTTGGTGCGTGACTACCATTCAGAATTCGGAGAAAATGTAGGTCCGAGTTTCAGTGAAGCACCAAAATGGAGAAACAGTTTTTTCTAATAGCGGTCGACCCTTGGCAGGCAAATCTTCGAGTGTATTTCTGCCATTAAAAAGCTCCTTATAAAAAACCATTTGCCGAGCGGAGTCGGTTTAAAACTGTAGGTCCCTGCATTTGTGAAACAACATCGAGACGCAAGAAACAAATAGGAGAAGGAGGTCGGCCAAACACCCAAAAAGGGTGTACGCGCCACTCTCGTAGACAGTGACGAAGACAATAAGATAATAGTGAATGGACTATTAAAAAAGTGTGAAGGCATTGTTATTGTCTTTGAAAAACTGTAATATAAACTGCAAATTGCTTCAATTTATTTAATTTAATTTAATTTTAATTAATTTCAATTTGAATTTCTTTCACTTTGATTTGATTTAACTTAATTTTAATTTTTTGTATTTTTTTTTACTTCACTTAAATTAAAAACAGTTTTTAATTTAATTTTATTTTTTTTAAATTTTTTTATTTTGCTCTATTTCAATTTATTATGTTTAATTGAATTTAATGTAAATTAATTTAAAATTATTTTACTTTACTCAGACAAAATTAAGTCCATTGTACTGCTCTTGAATTCCCTTTTCATTTTCTTTACATCTACTCGACCTCTGAAGAAATCTGAGTAGATCTTGTGGTGGCAAGGTGGTCTGCTAAGGCACATGAGTGCCAAAGACCTCAAACTTGATTCCAGCGAAGGCGGGGCAGACGCACAGGAAGTTGTTCGCCGTCTCATCATCCTCTTCCCAAGCTGGGCAGAGTATACTGTCTGAGATGCCTACATTTTTCATGTACTTCGCTCACAGAAAGTGGCCCGTCATCAGTCCAAACAGCGGCCTATAGCCCCTTCTGCTTAATGACAGGAGGAACTGCGACAGTTGGTCGGACATGACAGGTCACATCAGTTTAGTCCATCTGCAGCCTCTCTCAGCCTGCCAAGCTCGCTTTTGGGTTGTAGTAACCCGCTTCCTAACCGTTAATGGGTGCAGAAGGGAGTGGCAGAACGAGCTCAGGGCCAAAGAAGTTGACTTCAGAGCCCATCCTAGCTAAGGATTCAGAGGTCTCGTTATCCGTAATACCCACGTGTTCCGGAACCCATGTTAGCGTCAGGATTGTTTTACTTAATTTAAATTAAGTTCAATTTATATTTTTAATTTAATTTAAACTATTTTTAAGTTATTTTAATTTTATTTTATTTTATTGTCTTTATTTCAATTAATTTATTTTAATTTAATAAATTTTAGTGTTAATTTTTTTGTTTGATTTTACATAATTAAATTTTAATTTTAATTTTAGTTTTATTTTATTACATTTTTTTATCTGATTTTATTTTATTTTACCTAATTTAAATTAAGTTTAAGTTAATTTTACTTAATTTAATTTTGTTTTATTTGTTTATTGTTTTAAATTAATTTTATTTTATTCTTTTACTTTTAATTTTAAGTTATCCTATTTTTATTCTATTTCATAAGATTTTTTAAATTAATTTAATTTAATTTAATTTAATTTAAATTGTAATTTTATTTACTTGAATTTACTTAATTTATTTTGATTTAAATCAGTTTTATTTCATTTCACTTTGTTTTATTTTATTATTTTTTTATTTTACTTTATTTCAATTTATATTATTTTATTGTATTTTACGTTATTTTATTTATTTTCACTAAAGTTTTTTTAATTAATTTAGTTCTTACTCAATTTACTTAATCTTTTTATTTTATTTATTTTTTAAATTTATTTTTTATTTACTTTCATTTAATTTTATTTATATTTTATTAATTTTTTTTTATTTTTTTATTCATTTATTTGATAAGCAGAGCAGTAATTATAAAAATTGTATGCCAGTTATTTGATTTTATTTTGCTTCGTGTTTTGTAAATCCAAATTAGAGCTGCTCCTTAAAAATAGCTTTGCTAGCTGTGCTCGCATATAAGGGATAGTAAAAAAAAATCTATTATTTTTGCATTACATTAAAGGTTGTATTTATTAGTACATTCCATAAATATTCATTTCATTTAACACGTATTATATTCTAATAAATAAACGTATAAATAGTCTAATAAATATTTATTAGTCACTCTTGCAACAACTCGAATATAATTTTTGTAGTTAAAAAATCTTCATTATTGTAGTTAGCGGATTTACAAGCGCGATACACTTGTACATTGAGGAAGAAAATAAATAAAAAGAAAAAAGTCAAATAAACAACCTGACTAATTCCCTTACCACAACACATTAGCAATTCCCCATCGACTGTCAATTCCCCGATCAATTGTCTGACGTTGGCATACTAATGTACTGATCACACTGATATACTACTGCGTCTAGGAACGGTAGTCTACTGGCTATAAACAAACTTCTCCATCGGAGTTGAGTGTACGAGTTGAGCGCTGGTGTTTACACCACAAATTTAAATGAGAAGTTCATAAAAAAGAAACGTACCATACGCGGTTGGATGGCAAGAAAATGAAGATTGCAGATCATATAATGGTGTAATGAAGAAATCTGAAAGCAAGGAACTGGTATAAACCCAGTCATAAGTTGTGGGTAATAGAAGCTTCAATTATTTTCGCGCCGCAAACGGCAGATTGAGGTGACAGATTTAAGCACAAGGAAGTGGGTGACTTTAGAACTTAAGTGAGTGGAATCTTGGGGACGGTAAAGAGGGAAGGGCGAAATGATCATTCTTATGTTTATAAAACTGAGAAAAAATATTGAATGCGGGAAAAAAGAATGGATTAGAACAATATAAATTTAGGGAAACGTATTGGATAAGTGCATGCGATGTAATTCTTTAACTTCAACCAATGCTACTTCCGCACAATTTGCTGTTTCCTTACGCACATTTCTGCCTCATTCAGCTATTACTTCAGCTTACTTCCACATTTTGCTACTGGGAAAAGGCAGCGAACTAATATAATAATATCAGCACAAAAGAAATAGCCGACAAAGTCCATATGAACAAGACCAAATCTGGTTAAATGGCCAGACAGTCGGTGCAACAGCAGACATCGGCGGTAACGACAGTCCACAGCAACAAAAAGTAGAAAATGAAAAAAAGATCGAAATTCTAAACAAGTTCATTGATTGCTGATGATGGGTGAAAATTGCTGCTGTTGAGGCTTTTACGGCGGCTCAAGACTTTACTGCACACGCTGACTGCCAGTGTGCATTGTTGCTGTTAGTTGCTCTGCAGTTATTGCAGCACATCGTTACTGCCGACTGCCATACTTATTGTTGCACGTATGTAATTGCTAGTTGTGCTACATACGTTGTTGTTGGCAGCCACAATTGGCTGCAGTGCATACAATAAATAAACAGCAGCCAGCAGTGGTAACAACAAAAATAACAATGTAACACTAACAACAACACAAATATACAAACGGAATAGTGTAAAAGCGATTTGCAGGCAGCACAGGCAACACATTTGCGCTGGAGATGAAGTTGCAGCAGCAACTGCAAAACATACATACCAACAGCGATTGTAATATTGCGGCAAAGCAGTTGATGAAAGGCAACACACAAAACGGTAGTGAAAATAAAAATGGAAGAAATATAAAAATAAATGCTAACGTGGAGCTGAGTATTTGTGTAAAAAAAAAAAAAAAAACGGATATAAAACGCAGAACGAGACAAATGGAAATGGAAATGGAAAGGAAAAAACAAAAACAGCAAGAATAAAAAGCAAAATAAATGTAAAGTAAAGCACGGCAGCAAATTACAGACTGCAGCCAGCAGCAAAGCAAGCACCCATAGTCGGAATTGCTGGCTGCATGGCCGCGCCATGGCCATGCATTGTGGCCTTTATCGCTGCAGCTCGTTAACACAGCTTCCAGCCTGTGCTCCATATGTGCATAAAGCTGTGCAAAAATTGTTCTACTCGTACGAGTACATGTTTTTACGTATGTATTTATGTGCGACAATGGCCACATGGTGCACGTCTGCGCAGTGTTGTAATTCCACAAATTACGCGTCCGCCAAGTTTATTTCTTTCCAATGTACGCGTGTGTATGAGCTGTGTGCTTCATGTTTTGTTTCTAGCACATTTCTCTGCTATTGCATCAAACAAATGAGGAGTTCGTGTTCATGGCGTGGCTTAAAATATTATGCTGAGATTTCTAGTATTGCACGGAGGAAATTCAAGTTAGATTTTTGTTTTCAGCGCGCGCGAATGTGGCTAATTGATGGCGTATACATTTTTATATACCAATAATATTTGCAAACTATATGACTTGAAATTTTATTTCGCAGAGCAGCTTCCGTCTCTGCTATGCGGCCATTGAAATTCGAAATGCATTGAAGGAAATTGTAGGCGCTATTCAAGTGTAGTGTAAGTTAAAACGGAACTTTGACAGTGACTGTTATGTGCATTCGTTGCAACTGGAGGAAAGGGACATGATATTAGTTAGATTCTAGAAAATGGAAAATTTAGTTCTGTATGCGCTGAAACTAAGGTGGGTACATCGAAAGGCCAGCAAAGCGCCTGAAATGCTAGTTTGAGGGTAAAAAGATGTATCTTTTGTTATTTGAGCTGTTAGTTTTTGTTAAGTGCTTTTATGCTAGTCAGAAGGTTTTCTGAAACAAATTTTCTGTTATGCCGAATTACCGGCAAAGTCGTCCCGGACATTAGGAGGGACTTACAGTTTCAAGCCGACTCCGAACGGCAGATAGTTTTTACGAAGAGCTTTTTCAAGGCAAAAATACACTCGGTGGTTTGCCATTCTGCCGAGGGGCGACTGCTATTAGACAATTTTTTTCTTCATTTTGGTCTTTCACCGAGATTCGAACCTACGTTCTCTCTGAATTCCGAAGGGTAGTCACGTACCAACTTATTCGGGTACGGCGGCCGCCCAAATAATTTGGTTATATTTCATGATAACTTTAGCTAAAAAGATATGCTGGGGCTTAAAATAACTTGCAGAATAGTTTCCATACAGATTAGTTTTTTATGATGTGACGTTGGAAATACTTAGCAGAAATTAATATTAATGGGCATATTTTAGAACGAAAAACTGAAAAAATTAGACCCTTCAAAAAATTCAAAAATTTTTCTGATCTTTAAAATCGACAATCTCGAGAATGGTTAAGCTTTGAACATCATGCCTTATGTCTAAATTAATCATGAATTCGTTTTCTCTTCATTGGTGCGATAATCGCTTACGTCAAAGCGCGTTTCTCTGGCTAACCGGCGTCAGTTGGACACACCAAATGAAGCCAAGTCCTTTTCCACCTGATCTTTCCAACGCAGAAATCAGAAATTAGTAATAATAATAAAGTCCTTAAGCATCTAGGATGACTTTGCCGACAACCTTCTACAGGAGACTGTAGTTTTTGTTCGGTTTCAATAATTTTTGAAATGTGTAAAGTTGCCTTATCGCAGTAGGCACAATACCAAACTGGAAGACAAAGTTAAGAAAGAAACTATAATAAGATTTATTAAGTCTCAACGACTTAGATGGCAGAGACACGTGGCTAGACTGCCAAGGAAGCGATCAACGAGAAAGGCACTAGATCTTTGCCCAATTGAAGAAAGAAAAAGGGGGTGTCCGAGGAAAAAGCTGGCTAGAAGATGTGGAAGCTGATCTTAGGAAAATGCGTGTGTAATGTTGGAGGGAAGTGGCTGTAAATCGAGATCGATGGCAAGAAGCTGTGAAGAAAGCAATGGTTCTCCAAGGACTGTGACGCTAAGAAGAAGAAGAAGAATTAAAGTTGCCTTAGAGGCCCGCACATTTACCTAAGACCGTAATAATTAAATCTTTTTCCCCAGATCAGCGCTCATATTAATATTGAAAAATTTATCTGGAGCAGGTAAAATAACGGGTGTGTTTTTTAAGAGCTTGATAATTTAAAATGATATTGCAAGCCAAAAATAAGGTTGAAATAACTTTTTTTATAATCTGGTAGATAATTTCATGATATTTATTTTTTTAATTTTTGAATTTGAATAATTGGCATATGCCCGTCGCGACTACGAGTTACATGGCCCATACCAATCAGTCCAATTTTGTACTATTTTTCCCAATAAATCTGGACGCATGACGTTAATGGTGGCTTGAATATTACAATGAATCGGTTGTCAAAACTTAATGAACCGAAATGTCAACACAGTTTGCCATTCTCAGCTGCTAAAGCATAGTTATGGACATCGATAGTTCTCATGCAGCTAAAAAAGCAGTCGATATCATTTTTTTTTTTCAATTTTTCAAAAACACTTTTTTAAGTACGATGGGCGTACTCATTATGCGACTTTGCTAATTTTCAAAGCCAACTGTGCCAATAAACACCAAAAGTGTTAGGCGTATTAAATTTAGGACGGACGATGCATACAGCTAAATCGATTTCTCTCATGGCTTAGAATATTTTGAAATGCAGACTTAAGTCTATGCCTATCTCGCCTTTGTTTTGCCGCTACAAAGTACCGTTATGTGAAAAAAGTTCTAATGCCCCAGTACGGATAAAAAACTATAAACGTTCAATCAAAAAACATACCAAAATGCCAAAATAGCAAAAAATATATATGAAAAAAAAAACACATTAAGTTGATAAGCAACGCAGATAGCCGCCAACAGGCAGCACAGCAAGCAAACCTTCAAACTAACCAATTCAGCGATCTACTAAATACTCATATCATACTCAAAGCATTATTTGTAGAATAATCAGCTCATGTAGAATGAACCAATTGAGCTCAGCACGCTATCAATGGCCTGTTTTTTGTTTTTTTTTCATTGGTAGTAGTGTACATTATTTTTCATGTCGTGCACGTTTATCCGAAAATCAAAATAATCCATCATTTTTATCGATGAGTTGAAGGCAATTTTCGAAAAACTTTTAATGCTCAACAATGACAAGATTTTGTTATTTTATTTTTTCGTGCACAAATCTTATCACTACTACGAGTGCTTGTTGATATGGCATAAAACACCTCGGTGCGTTGCCAACACGCCACACACACATAAACATATTTATAATAAAATTGCGGCATATAAACCTTTCAGTGTGTATTTCGAGAGTCTGATCACAAATTATAGAAAAAAGAGAACCGAAATCATAATAAAATTTAAATTTATGATCTCAGAGTATTGGGCTTTTGAAAATATACAATCAGATGTGCTTGTATGTATGTAGGCATGCAAGAGGGTATGTATTGTAGTTTATATGCAGCAACATTCAAAATTATTCATGTGTGAATTGGAAGGCATCTACTAACTGTTTAGCGCTAGCGAATGATGGTGACAAGCGATCGTTAAGTACCTTCGAAATAAAATCAAATCATAAATAAATCGTTCTGCGCTGCCCACTCTACACGCGCTTATCGTTAAAGAGTCATAATAAAATTTACTAAATGAAAAAAAAACCACAATATTTTGTGCGAGAAAAATAGACCATAACAAATGACCAAACATCATTTTGGTGAACATCAAAGCAACAATGCCGCGCTATCGAAGGCACGAGGGCAACTAATCAATGTATAGCTTGCAGCAGGCGTATGGTCGGAATAAGTCGATCGCAGTTGCTCGAATTGGTGGTATTGTGAGCATAGAAATCACGTTGAAAGAGTAATGGAGCTACTACATAGTGTAGGATTATGCCTTTTAACTGCTGTACTATAATTGGTTGCAACTGAGGTGGATTTCTATGGCTATTACGAATGAGTGACTGCAAATGATATTTGCACTTCGACTTCGTGGTCTTTTGTGACCTTACTCATCGCAGTGCCTCATCCAAACCCAGTTTTCTTAATATACCTAAGATAGAGCTGCATTGGGCCGAGCGTATGTGCCTTTATTCCGGCCGAGATGCCTCATTTTTCTTCGCGCCATAGCATCACATTCGAGGAGTAGGTGTGCTACAGTCTCCGAGATCTGGGCGCAGAAACGACAGGAGTTACTGGAGCACATCCCAATCTTAAGTAGAGGGCTGCAAAAACTGCAGTGACCTGTGAGAATGCCCGTGAGCATTCGCACTTTGTCCTTAGCGAGGAGGACAAGTTGAGCTGCCTGAACCACCATTGATTATACCTTCCAGTAAGGACTTCGCTTGGCGTAGCCCCATAAGCTCATGTCTCTTAGCCTTAGCTCTTCGCTTTTGCTTGATGGTGTGTTGGCCCATAGCGAGGACGTGTTCTATTTTCTATTAATGACGAGGCCGCAATCTCTCTAGCAAATGCATCCGCTACCTCATTCCCAGTTATACTAGATAGGATAAAGCCAAAGACAACTGAACTGGAAATCGAAATGCGAGGGGAAAGGTAAGAGTTTAAATGAAATAAAAAACACAACAAGAATGAAAAAAATATATAAATAATTAAATAAAAGTATATGGCAAATGAATACTAAGTGAAAAGTAAAAACAGCAAAAAGTTCAATACCCTGCGGTTCGGCGCCTTAACAAGTACGTAAACAGTTTTTACTACTTCATTGCTCGCACAGTTTCAGATTTTTATAATTTTCCTAATCATTTTATGCGTCATTGTTATTGTGATTTTTTACGATCATGAAGAAAACCTTGACCTTTGGCGCTGTCGACCGCTGAATGCGCTATTTGACGGCAATTTGTTGTAATAAACTAGGAGACTTAAGCACACACATTTATGTAAGTTTGAGTGTATGTATGTATGTATGTACTAACATATGTTTCAGCTTGTTTGTAAACATCAAAAGCAGACACACAGATGTTGGTTTGTATTTTATGTTTGGAAAACTCATATTTACTACTATGTACATACATATAAATTTGTGTAAGTGTAAGCCTGTATTTGCTTTCATGACGCCTTTCGACGTGTCGTTTTTAATGTGCAGACTCATAAAAATGTTTTATTTGATTTTCATTATAGCCATAAAAAAACTGCAATCAATTGGCAATTAATGTCGCTGGGGCGATTTCCTGCAAAGGTCGCGTGCGTTGCATGGAGTATAAGTGGAAGTAAAGAGAGAAGATTAAAAGATATGTGGCAGTTAGAAGAAGTGAAACAAAGGAAATAAGGATGTCGCACTTTTTGGCTGGGTGCTTCACTAACAGTTTATTATTGAGGCGTTTTAGGTTTGAAAATCGCACATCAGAAGCAGATTTATTTTAGCACAAGAAACTAAAAATTTGTTTCTAATTTATATCTGTGATATATCTGAGGCACGCAATCTGGGAGCAGCAACTTTTCGACAACTTTTTGAGCATTTGAGGTGGTTGCCACTAATGTTCAGCTTTAATTTTGTGAAGTTTTGATTTCTAACGCAGTAATTGTGGTTGGCTGGTGGTTTGCTATAAAAAAAAACTATGTCACTTACTACGAAATCGTTCCTTTTGTGAGCACTGAAGCATGTTTCATTACTTTGCTGGAATCAATGGTCTTCGGGACCATATCAAACAATTTCTGGAAATAAAAAACATTCAGTTTTCTTATGTGTTAATTTTTTTCTTTGCTGCATCAGCTAAAACTGTCCTCTTAAATTTTTAGGGAATGCTGCTGAAATGACAGCTCTTGGGTCAATATAAATTCGTTTCGTTCCGATAACGTAGACCCAACAATCATGAGTCTGTATCAAATATACATCGCAATATCTTTCCTGTAATCAGCTTATATCGTCCACCGTAGCTGAATTTGTTGGTGCGTGAAACACCAAAACTAGGAACAACTTTTTTCTAATCGGTCGCCCCTCGGCAGGCTATGGCAAGCCTCCGAGTGTATGTCTGCTACGAAAAAGCTCCACATAAAAAAATATCTGCCGTTCGGAGTCGGCTTGAAAATGTAGGTCCCTCCATTTGTGGAACAACATCAAGACGCACACCACAAATCAGTTTATATCTATTTTCTTCGCTCTCTGAGGTGACAGCTGCTATTCTGAGTTTTTGAAGGAAATATGTCCAGAACCACTATTACACGCTAAAATTAGGCGTATTAAAAACAATGTACTGAAACCCGATTTTGGAGATGAATTCCCATGATTTGTTAAAGCTCAACACTCTTTTAAGTTAGTGCATTACAAAATACCAAACGATACCAAATAAAAATGTGGACCTGCTGAACTAACTGCCTTAATGCTAGAGTTTCACCTTATAACAATTCTTAAAAACTCACTTCATCTTTACCTTAAAAACATATTCGCTTTGGTTGCTTGAATTACAAACCTCAAAGCGTTTAATATCAATAACTCATCTAATATTTTTTGCACATAACAGTTGTCAAGCTCTGACACCTTTATCGGCCAATTAGTAAAGCATGTTAGCATTTAACGCTGACAGCTTAGCACATCTGCTTGTGGCGGAAATAGTTTCAGCTTACTTTATCTATTATTTTCTTTACTTTTATGTGAACTTTCATTTCGCCAAAGCGCTGATAATTTTTTTGTTTCTGGCTGTCGCCAAGCAGAACAATATTTTCTCAGCAACTGTCAGCTACTAGTAGCTGCAAAGCAGTTTCATATATTCTCATAACCCATTCGCTTTCCATTTGTTGTGGTGTCCGCTGTACTTCACTTGCTTCTCAACCTGTCATTAGAATATCACTCATACGCCGAGTCGAACGTCAGTAATTTCAAATAAAGCAAATTCTGTTTCGTTCTTCCTACAAATGCTGCTAGTATTTAGTTCCACTATTTATATCGTATTTTATTAGACAGTATTATTTGATGCATGTAAGCGTAGACATGTACGCGAATGTATGCATACATACATACATACGTGCAGGTGTAGTTTTCTATTTATTATTCTAGTGCGCATTCATGTTGTTTATAGTACATATGTTTGGTGTTGTAGTTTTTAGCATATGTCTGGTGTGTCAGTGTACAATTTAAATTCTGTTGTGGCATGCATATTGACTAAATAAATGACTGACTGTCTGACTGTTGGATTGACAGCAAATGCACATATGTTGTTGGTTTTGCTGATTACAAAAACATTTTTATTTTGTTTTTCTCTTTTTTACACATTCACATACATACATATGCAGTTGGGTGGATTGTTGTTGTAAATAAAATTAGAGTCTGTCGTCTTTTTCACTACTTACCACGTCTTTCATTCCTTACAAACTAGTTAATGGTTAGGCGTTTTGTGTTTTCCGGGTTTCCTCTTTTGCTAGCTGAGTATTCATATGTTGTCTCCTACTCTTAGGTCTTTTTCCTAAAACTACTTGTCCGCCTGTTCGCTTGAATACATCAATTCATTGCAAAACGCCCGCTAACTTCAATGCGGAATTATTATTTTTTTATCGTCGTCTCCTACTTTTGCCCAAAACTTTCATTGAGGATTTACTGCACATTTCCTTTGATTTGTGGCGCACACCTCTCATTAAATTTTAAAAGCGTTTTCATAATTATTTACATTTTTTTGTTGAAATATTTGGATGGGTTAGTTTTTGCAGCGTCAAGTTTCTCTTTTTTGTGTATTTTTTTTATTTTTGTTTTTGGTCAACTGAATATTGCTGGTTTGAACAGAGTAAAAAATTACGTTTGTATCGCATTTTCTTACAGTTTTGCGTAATTTTTGCACATAAATTTATAAATATGTATGTAAATAATTATTCCACTGTATGCATTTCAAAGAACATTTTTTCAGCGTTTGATGCGTGGAGGTGATACTGCGGTAAACGGGCAAAATTAAAACTTTCGATCGCTATAAATAATAAAAACACAAAGAGACTGTCGAATGTGGTTTAACTGATGTGATTTTGATATCCGGCGATTTAGCTAAGCAAACTGAAAAGTCTCCACTTTTTGGAGAGTAGTCAAAAAATGTATCACGACGTGTTTGCTTGACATTTATAAAGTTTTGTGGAAGTAAAATTGTAATAAAGACAAAACCCAAACTCTTCATTTTTGGAGAGCTGAAAAATTACAAATAAATATAATGCACTTCATTCAAAGATGCTTAGGACATACGGAAACTACTTAAAAAAATACTCTCTATCAAACGGAGAGTAACTAAAGCTGTTTGTTGTAGGCATATCGTTGAGAGCCTATAGAAATTGCGCATTCCAAAGATAGACAGAAGCTTAATTATTTACGTATTAATGGAAGATATTTACATAGTGCAGAGTGTAATAAATAGTGTCCGCCTTATGCACGACATTAGCCAAACAATATTATGCAATTATATAGTGTTGCAAAGAAATGATAACATAGAAATAAAAAAATACTAATTGCATTGTATAATAGTTCATAGCTCTATCCACCTTAATATTTTATTCGGGCAGGCAGCCGAAAAATGTCTTGCCCCTAGAATATGAGTTAAATGTATTTTAGTTTAATAAAAGAAAACCTCACTCATATCATTTAATTCTTATTTAGGGCAACAAGATTTTATCATTTATTTACGAATTTTGGCAAATCTCTCTTTTAATCGCTCTTAATTGTCCGCACTTGAACTTTTTATTGTGTTTTCTTTTTTATTGCTCTGTACGTGCGCCATTCGCGCATTGCACCATTGCACCTTTTTGCGCCCACAATCCAATTTTCTAGTTCATCTAGCTTTTGAACTACGCTGTGGCTACCTTTATGAAGCCATAAATTTTGTAGTAGGCACACATACGATATACTATACTTTTATGCTTGCTTACATTGTTGAACGGACGCATACATACACATATGCCTATGCACATAAATAACATTTTAAAATAAATTTCCACATCATTGCAGCTAACAAAAATAAAGCCAACACCCTTCCTTCCTTCCTGCCTTTCCTGCTTCCTTCTCTTCCTCTTCGTTTGCTCATTTGTTTGAACTCTCCTCTGTACACGCCCTTGCTTTGTAGTCTATTTATTATTTTCATTCTTCATTATTTGATTTCATTTAACTTTGTTGGTTTTTTATGTTATGGTTTCAATTAAATAACAAATCGTTGTTGATGTACAAATAATGTGTGAAAATTGCTCACACACACACATACACATACTTGCACACACATAAAACGATTTGAATGAATTTTTGTGTAATAAAAATAAAACAAAGTCGGGGAATGGGCAGAGGGGGAGTTATAAAGCTGTTGCTACTAAATTGTTTATGCGCCTGTGCTAATTAATACCTTATAGTTTATGGTTGATACAATGATTTAGTTTTTTCCTGTGATACTTTTCGATATGCCCAAAAACAAGTAGCGCTAGGAAAAATGCGTTCCTCGGTGAAAAGTGGGGGAAGCGCTAATAAATTAATGTATGGGCTTAATGGGCGTGTTGAAATATATGTTTTCAGCGAAGCGCACAGCAGGCAATTAAAGAAGTAACAATAACAATTAAAAATAAAAACATTTACAGCAACAAAATACTGCCATAGTAAAAAAAAGTAGCAATGTTGTCATCAAAAGTCTTTGTACATCCACACATGCATTGATTGCCAGTTTTCCCGCTTTTACTTTGCGGCACATAAATTAGTATAAATGCGTGGTTTTTGGGTTTTCTACAATGATTTTTTCCTACGCTACTGTTGAGCGAGCTTGTGATTTAGCACTCAATTGACTTTGAAAATTTCCTGTTGGCTTTCGTTGTACGAACACATTCGCAGCATTTTCGCTTGTTTCTCTATGAAATACTTAGTCTTCTATGTTTGAAATGTTTGTTTTGAAAGCATTTTTGTTGTACCCTTCTTTTTAAATATTATTCTTTTGCTTACGTCTGCTCTTGCTCAGCTTAGCGTTCCTTTTATTCTTTCCTTTTGATACTTCCCACCTCATTTCTATACAAAGCAAATCTGTTTACTTTGCCGTCTGCTTGTCTGCTTGGTCAACAACAAATGATTTTGGCCATAATTTACACCAATTGTTTGTCCGTTAAATATATGTATGTATGTATGTATGTGTGTATGCATGTGTAATAGGAATTTTTATGATTTTTTCCACAAACAGTTGAACATCGACTAAAGTAGACATATAAAATTGCCCGCGCGCATAGCTACACTCGCCTACAAACATACACACATACATATAAATATATGTACATATGTATATGAACAATGCGTATGATGCAGAACTTGTCATAAATTTCCAAGCGGTCGAAGCGTATGTGTATTTACTAAACAGCAGATCCTTGTTCACATGCAGGCCTGCCTGCCTGCCTACAAATAAGAGAAATGTCTTTTTATGTGCGTGTATCTGTGCTTTAATGTGTGTTAACAATATCCCATAACGATAGTCAATGCCATGTTAGCCATTTTTATGTGACCGCCACCCACCCAGTAACGCAGGCACTTACGCACACGCGCACACACATACAAATACGCATCTGGGGACTTGGCCGCTTCGATTGTATCAGCCG
Source organism: Anastrepha fraterculus (assembly GCA_037575425.1). NCBI lineage: Eukaryota > Metazoa > Arthropoda > Insecta > Diptera > Tephritidae > Anastrepha > Anastrepha fraterculus. The sequence goes on along the minus strand of JAYXIM010047065.1, from coordinate 6,479 downwards.
GCCTTTAGCTCTACATCACTTCACTCTTCTGCTCAACGCTTTGCGACACGCTCTAACCTCACTGCTGGCCCTCCATCTCCTTTGCTCTTTCACCGTCCTGTGTGGGCGCTTTTAGTGGCATTGCATGATTTTCCATTTTCTATTTTATGACATTCTACTTTTCAGTAAATATGCATACATGCAAACACATGGCTACGTGCAATTCCAACAACAAGGATGTATATGTGTAAGTGTTTTTGTCTATTTACTCAACGTTTGTGCTGTCTGTCTGCTGGCTGTACCAGTTTTTGTGTTTTTTGTTTGGGGATTTCATTTAATGGATTTTAATTTTTTTGTTGATATTTTTCTCTGATTCTTTTTTATCTCTTACACGTTTTAAGTTTTTGTCTTTGTTAAGCTTTTGTTTCATTTTTATGTTACCTATTTTTAAGTGCAATTTTTTATTCAAAATTTTGTGCATCTATTTTTTTAAGGAAGACAACAAAATTTAGAGGTTTGTTGAGTAATATTTAATGGAATTTTGCTATTAAACCATTAATGATTTGGCAACTCACTTTTGTGCAAAGTAATATTAAACCGAAAAAGTATGTACTTGTATATGACGTAAAGCTGATTGTAAAAATAGTTTTATCAACTGAAATAAAAACCACACATGAACAACGCTAATGAGCAATCACTGCTGCCTGTAATTTACATCAAAGAAAGCAAAAATTGTTGTGAGGATTGAAGAATTCCGCGAGTCTGGGATCTACGTATTGTATTATACGAAGGCTTGAACTGAGATCTATGAGACATGTCTTATGACCTATGATTTAGTATCCATGAACTATGATCTCTGCTTTGTAACATAAATAATGACCTCTGATCTCAAAAGGGAGTTCAACATAGAAGTCACTGCCCCAACTACGGTTAATAAGTATCACGAAACTTTTTTGGAGACTTTATACACTAGTTTTTAAGTATAAGAAAATATACCGTATATCCAGAGTGCATTTTTTCATAAATGTCTGCTAGATACGCAGTTGTTTATGAATTCTCAACTTTTTATTTTATGAATACTGCCACATACTGACTACTTTTCATAAGTCATGAAAATTTTGTGGAGATAGTTTTTAAAGGTAAAATAATATACCAGTGCAATATTCCCTAAATTTGTGCTAGATACGCAGTTGATAATGAAGTCTCCACTTTTTGGAGAGTACCAAACAAATGTGCTAAAATATTTATTTTTGTACTAGATAATATTTTATGAAAGTAAAACTCAAATATGTACAGAAATGAAACTCTCCACATTTTGTAGAGAACAAGAAACGCAATAAATCATACTTAGAACGAAACATTAACTAATTTTAAGACGCATTTAAAATTTTACTATTTTCTACGAAAATTAACTTCACTAAAATCTATTCTACCTCTTCATTTAACTAGCCAAAGCGAAAAATGTAGTGTATATGAATAATTTTTAACATATTCAGCACCTTACTTTGACGAAGCTGGTGATTTTCTGCAACACTTTTGCCAATAATTACGTTCACTTATTTGCATAAAAAATATTGTATAAAAATTGTCCATTGTTGCTACTCAAAATGCCAAACATGACTACGTCTAAAGCACCCAAGATATTAACAATCAAAGTCAGGCAGCGCATTTCAATGAATTGGTATAAAATTCGATTGGACTAAATTTACAAGCGGTAAAAACAGCATTAGCGATTGTGCACGAAAACACAATTTTATAATAGAAACAAGTAACACGTCACACGGAATAACTAAAAGTTCGTTTAACTTCTTCACAAAACCTCATCAGAAGTGCGCATAGCGAAGTCAAAGCATAATTTATGGCGCGTATAATGGCAGGTTTTCACAAATTTATGAATTGTTTTGCATTTATTTGGCAAATGTGTGCTTTGTGTATAAGTAAAAGCATTTATATGTAAATATGCTTTTTTCGATGGATTTGGGTACGTATGAAATATGATTTTTGTGTGCGCAAATGGCAACAGGTGTCAAAAGAGAAGAGAAGGAGAAGAGCAAAAAAGGGAGACAATAAATGTGAATAATTTGTATGGTAGTTTTGAAATTATAATAACAATATAACTAAAATTAAAATTTTCAATAAAAACGCATGTCATGCTTAGCTTTTGTAAGACCGAAGAATAAGGCAAAGTAGTTTAGGAGTTTTGTGAAAAGGAAAGCTGTGGTTTATGAGGTCATGTAGTGGATGTCAACTTAAGATATGAGAAAAGATTCATTAAGGATATTTAAGTCTTTGGTTTTGGTATAACTGTGCTGTTTCTTACTCCGCCCACCACCTCAAGCCAAGCTACTTCAAAATAAAATTATAAAATTTTTGAAAATTTATAGGGTCTCGAAAACAAATCTTGATTACTTTTAGAATTTTAAGTCACAAATAGAAAGCTGGTTCAGATTCAACAGTCGTAGCGCAACTACTTAAGGTTCTTTTGTATTTACGTGCGTTGTACATTTATACATGTGTATGCACATACATACCTACATGCATATTTGCATACCTGTATATTATAAATTAATATTCGAGTAATATTTGCTTTCAAATCTACTTAGTATTCGGCTCACGTGCACGCACACTGGTCATTTAATATTATACAGTTAGATTCGAAGCACACAATTATTAAATTAATTATAATTTGTCAAACATTTTAGAATAATTGAACAACTCAAAATGGGAATTAAATGCACATACTTATTTATGGAAAGTAATAAAGCCGATATGAGACTGGCAGGAAAAAACGTTTCCACTTTAAAATATAATAATTTTTTTTTTTTTTTTTTTTTATTTTATTTCAAACATAATAAGTAAATTACAATGTTTAATTACACTACAACTAGTTCAGAAACTAACGAGCAGTTTGATTCGAAAATAAATTACAATTGATAAAAAGAAATTACAAACAATATTTCTTATTTTCTGTTAATAGCCAGCAAGTTCATGTGGTTTTTTCCTCTTTAATCTTCGAACTAGGCACGGGTTACTAAGGATGCTCCTTGCTTCTTCGTTTACATGCCCTTGAAGTCGAATTTGGTGCGCTTCTGCTATTTTCTTAATTTCTTCAGTTACAGTGTTAACTTTAAGGTCCCGATGAATATCAGCATTTCTGACGTACCAGGGTGCTTTAACGATGATTCTCAGCACTGTTTTGAAAGCGTTGTATTACATTGATATTTTCTTCACTGGCGCAACCCCAAAGCTGTGCACCATAGGCCCATAATGGTTTTAATGTTTGTTTATAGAGCAATAATTTGTTATATATGGATAAATGCGATTTCCATCCAATTAGCCAGTTCATTTTGTTTAGCCTGATGTTAAGCTCATTTCGTTTTATTTTTATATGCTCTTTCCATCGCAACTTCGCATCTAGGGTAATACCTAGGTATTTTGCAGTATTAGCGAATGGGACTTTTTCATTAGAAATCATTATTGGTTGGTATTTTGTAATTTTATTTGTAAAATTCACGTGAATGGATTTACTGTTATTGAGTTTGATTCCCCATTTTCTCGTCCATGATACCATAGAGTCGATTGCAGTTTGAAGGTTCCTTGCAGCTTTTTCTTCTGTCTTTTCAACACATAAAATTGCAGTGTCGTCAGCGAAGGTGGCAGTTAAACAATTTGCCATTAGTGGTAAATCTCGGGTATAAAGGATATACAGGATTGGACCCAGGATGCTACCTTGTGGTACGCCGGCTTTTATTTCAACCAGTTCAGAATATTCCTTTCCCTGTTTAATTCTTAAATATCTTGAAGTAATATATGACTCCAGCAGACTACAATATTGGTGTGGGAGGCAAGTCTTTAATTTGTAAATCAAGCCTTCATGCCATACTTTATCGAACGCCTGTGCGACGTCGAGGAAAACTGCTGAACATACCTTCTTTTCCTCTAATGCTTTTTCGATTTCTGATATTATTCTATGGACTTGTTCCAACGTGGAGTGTTTACTTCGGAAACCAAATTGGTGAGAAGGTATTAGATCTTTTAATTCAATAATGGGTTTCAACCTGAGGAATATTAGTTTTTCAAACAACTTGCATATTTGTGATAACAGAGAAATCGGACGGTATGAAGACACGTCGTGAGGATCTTTTCCTGGTTTTGGAATCATTATAACTTCCGCAACTTTCCACAGTCCAGGAAAATATTTTAGTTTAATAGCTGTATTGAAAAGATAAGCCAATCGCTTTAGGGCTTTATTTGGCAATTGTTTTAAAACTTCTGCAGTTATAAGGTCGAAGCCTGGAGCTTTTTTTTTCTTTAAGTTGCTTGATTTCCTTTCTGAGCTCATTTAATGTAATTTGTGGAATTTCAGAACGGATTTCAAATGTACCACAGGAGTTTAAGTCGTAGTTACTCTTATTAGGTGTGAAAGTTTTTTTCAAATACTTCGCAAAAGCAGTGGCTTTTTCTGCATCGCTTCTAGCCCAAGTACTATTTTCATTTCTAATAGGTGGAACATGGCATATTGGTCGTTTTAAATACTTTGTACTTTTCCAGAGAGAATAGTCATCTTTTTTATCAGCTGAAAGCTCTGATAGGTAGCGTTGCATTGACTCATTTTCAATAACTGCTATTTCTTTTTTTAATGCAGTTGCTGCATTGTTGAGTTTCGTTTTATCTGCAGGTGAACGAGTTTGCTGCCACTTCCGGCGAAGTTTTCTCTTTTTTGCAAGAAGAAGTTTTATTTCTTTAGGGTAGTTGGTGCCTATCGTTTTCCGCCTCAATTCCGGCGTGTTTTCCCAAGCAGCTTCCTGAATTTTCTTCGTAAAAGAATCGATCTCAACCTCCAAACTTTCAGCTGTCAATATTGGTGTAGAAAAATGCATTGCGGTGCTAAGTGTTGTACAGAGTCAGATTTGTATCTGTTGTACAGAGTCAGATTTGGTTCTTTTTCAACAACTGATTCACTTATGGTCAAGTATATAGGGGAATGGTCAGAATTCAGACTTAATCCCTCTTCTATTTTGACGAAGTTTTGGGATACTTTTCGGACCATGAAAAAATCAATTAAATCTGGTTTTTTGTTTACATCTGTTGGCCAGTACGTTGGTTTTCCAGTAGAAATGAAATCACATCCGGTTTCTTGGGCCGCTTTAAGTAGCTCCCGACCTTTGGTTGTAGTAAGGCGCGATCCCCAATAAGTATTTTTCGCGTTAAAATCTCCACCAATAATAAATTTGCGTTTGTGCATATTAATAAGAGTTTTGAAGTCGTCAGATGATATCGTGTACCTCGGTGGACAGTAAATAGCTGTGATTGACATATATTGGTGTTTTAACCTTACTGAAACAGTTGTTGTTTGGAGAATGTCAGAGCTAATTTTATTTTCTTCGTAGTGTTCTAGACTGTTTTTAATAATTACTGCAGTACCTCCTCTTGCGCAATTGTTTGGATGTATTGTGTGATAGACATTATAATTTTTGAAGGAAATGTGGTTTTGTGTAGTAAAGTGTGTTTCGGATATTAGGCAAATATCTATTTTTTCTATATTTAAAAGTAGTTCGAGTTCCTTTTGGTTTTTTAATAATCCATTCGAGTTCCACGCTACAATTCGAAGGTTATCAATCATAACAATGTTTTTAACTTTTGTTCGAGATTATTCAGTCTCTTTTGGAGGTCTGTATTAAAAACTTCTTGCTTATTTAATTTATTAAGGATTTGAGCGAGAATATCTTCACTTTTTGTTTGGGTTTTGGTTATAACCAGTTTTTCACTACCTTTACCTTTTACTACATCGGAAAGGGTTGGTTTATTCCGATTACTATGTAAAATTGCTTGGCTATTATTATGTTTTGTCATATTAACAGGACGTATATTATTAGGCTGATTATCAGTAGCCGTATTTTGTTTCTGACCAGTTTTATTTCGCATTTTTTGAAGCTCTTTCGCAATTACGCATCCACGGTAATTGGCCGGGTGGTCTTCACCACAGTTACATCATTTGGGCTTTTCATCCATTTCTTTAGTACACTCGATAGTTTTATGTTTTCCGCTGCATTTGACACATCTGGGTGATTTGCCGCAGAAGTTTCTTGTGTGGCCAAAAGCTTGGCAATTTTTGCATTGTGGAATAACTTTGGAGTTTTTAACTGGTTCGATTATAACGACAGAATGCAGAATGTATTTAATTTCATAAATTTTCTTGATGTCTTCGGTGGAGTCGAATGTGGCAAGAAACATGTTTAGTGGTTCGCGGGTTTTCCATTTTAACTTGTTTACGACATTCGTTATGTTAAAGCCTTGTTCTTTAATGTCAGCCACTATCGAAATTGGGGTACATGAATGGTGTAAGTTTTTGATCATCACTTTTATTGGACGTGTTTGTTTATCTTCGTAGGAGTACCAAGATGAATTTGAAATGGTGAGCATTTTTGTAATGGATCTGTAATCATCACTTGAGGATGCATTAATTTTGTATGTTTCATTATTTAAAAGTTTTATAGCAA